>JAJEJH010000486.1:0-182537 GCA_026122585.1 Anacardium occidentale
CTCCCATCTTGTTTGTCAAGAAGAAAGACGGAAGCCTGAGAATGTGTATAGACTACAGAGAGCTGAACAAGGTAACAGTGAAGAACAAGTATCCGTTGCCCAGGATTGATGACTTGTTCGATCAGTTGAGTGGAGCTGCAGTGTTCTCCAAGATAGACTTGAGGTCTAGGTATCATCAAGTCAGAGTAGTTGAGCAAGATGTACCCAAGACAGCTTTCAGGACGAGGTATGACCACTATGAGTTTGTGGTGATGCCTTTTGGGTTGACGAATGCTCCTGCAGTATTCATGGATTTGATGAACCGAGTTTTCCAAGACTGTCTAGATAGATTCGTTGTTGTCTTTATCGATGACATCTTGGTCTACTCGAGGAGCGTAGAGGAGCATGAAGAGCATTTGAGGTTTGTTCTTCAGAGATTGAGAGATCGTCAGCTTTATGCCAAGTTCAGCAAGTGCGAGTTTTGGTTGAGCAGTGTTGCTTTTCTCGGGCATGTAGTTTCAGCAGCTGGTATTTCAGTAGATCCGAGCAAGATAGAGGTTATTTTGAGTTGGCCAAGACCAAGGACACCTAAGGAGGTTAGGAGTTTTCTTGGTTTAGCTGGATATTACCGCAGATTTATAGAGGGTTTTTCCAGCATAGCGAGGCCGTTGACAGCTTTGACTCGCAGAGAGGTTCCTTTTGTTTGGACCGAGGTCTGCGAAGAGAGATTTCAGAAATTGAAGCAGAGATTGACCAGCGCTCCAGTGTTTGCACTACCTCAGGAGGGTGTCGACTATGAGGTTTATTCAGATGCATCCTACCAGGGGATAGGAGCAGTTTTGATGCAGCAAGGTAGGGTAATTGCCTATGCCTCTAGGCAATTAAAAGATTATGAGTTGAGATACCCTACGCATGATTTAGAGTTGGCTGCAGTAGTTTTTGCATTGAAGATCTGGAGACATTATCTGTATGGTGTCAGATGCTGCATTTATTCAGATCATCAGAGTCTCAAGTACTTCTTCACTCAGAAAGAATTGAATATGAGACAGAGGAGATGGTTAGAGCTAGTAAAGGATTATGATTGCGAGATTCACTATCATCCGGGTAAGGCTAATGTAGTAGCTGATGCCTTGAGCAGGAGAGTAGCTCTATCCATGATTTCAGTGCAGAGTCAGTTGCAGCATGAGATAGCCAGGGAGGATATTGAGATAGTGACAGCTGGTTTCTCCAGGCTTCAGTTAGTGTCCACGCTGTATGACGATATCAGAGTTGCTCAGGCGTCAGATGTTTGGGTTCAGAGTATGATTCAGAGGGTTTATCAGGGTACAGCACCAGACTTTGAGATCAGAGACAGGATTCTGAGATTCAGAGACACAGTTTGTATGCCAGAGGACACAGATTTGAGACAGAGAATCTTGTCAGAGGCTCACAGTACAGCTTATTCAGCGCATCCCGGTAGTACCAAGATGTACCAAGATCTCAAGAGAGGATTTTGGTGGTCTGGTATGAAAAAAGATATCTCAGAGTTCATTGCCAGATGTTTGACTTGTCAGCAAGTCAAAGCAGAGCATCAGAGACCTTTTGGATTGTTACAGCCGTTGAGAGTTCCTGAATGGAAATGGGAGAGTATCTCCATGGATTTTATTTCAGGACTTCCCAGAGTTCAGCGTAGATACAGTAGTATTTGGGTCATAGTGGGCAGATTGACCAAGTCAGCTCACTTCTTGCCGATCACAGAGGGTATGAGCACAGATCAGTTGGGTCGTTTGTACGTCAGAGAGGTGGTCAGATTACATGGGGTTCCCAGAGACATAGTTTCAGATAGAGATTCGAGATTTTTATCTGCTTTCTGGGGTAGTCTACAGAGAGCATTGGGAACCAGACTTCATTTCAGTTCAGCTTACCACCCGCAGACAGATGGTCAGACTGAGAGAGTCAATCAGATCCTAGAGGACATGTTGAGAGCCTGTTGCATGAATTTTCAGACTAGTTGGGCTGATTTGCTACCGTTGATGGAGTTCTCCTACAACAACAGCTATCAGTCTACGATCCAGATGGCACCTTTTGAGGCCTTGTATGGTAGGAGGTGCAGGTCACCATTGTATTGGGATGACATTGGTGACAGAGATTCATTAGAGTCAGCAGTGGGGCCAGAGATGACTCAGTTAATGATTGAGCAGATCAGAGTTATTAGACAGAGAATTCAACAGGCCCAGGATCGTCAGAAAAGCTATGCAGATCTGAGACGTAGGGACATAGAGTTCGAGGTTGGAGACCATGTGTTTCTCCGAGTTGCTCCCTACAGACGTGTCCTAAGATTCGGTAGAAAAGGCAAGTTAGCTCCGAGATTTATTGGGTCGTATCAGATTCTGGAGAGAGTGGGCAGAGTTGCTTATAGAATTGCTCTTCCAGCCAGTATGGATAGAATCCACAGTGTGTTTCATGTCTCTCAGCTGAGAAAATATGTGAGTGATCCGTCTCACGTGTTAGAGGTTCAAGATCTGGAGTTATCAGATGACTTGAGTTATCAAGAGGTCCCAGTTCAGATTTTGGACTATAGAGTAAAGAAGCTGAGAAACAGAGAGATTCTCCTAGTTAAAGTCCTGTGGAGAAGTCAGAGAATCGAGGAAGCTACATGGGAAGTTGAAGCTGAGATGAGAGAAAGATTCCCTGATCTGTTTAGGTAATTCCGGGGACGGAATTTTTATTAGAGGGGGAGAATTGTAATGACCCAAGGGGTGAGATTGTCATTTTTGAGAGTTTAGAGGGGTAGAAGAGCCTTTTAGAAGTCCTTTGGGACTTGAGTGTAGTTTCTGCGCATGTGGGGGTGGAAATGGCTATTTTCCACTACACACGACCGTGTGCCTGAGACACACGACCGTGTGTCTGTCCCAGCCAGCTTTATTAGTTTATTTTCTTTCCAGTTGCGCGCAGATTTCAGCCCCCAGCTTATTTTCTCTTCTTCTTCCTTCAGCTCCAGTGAACCCTAGAGTTCCAGAGAGAGATCCCCCAGCAGCTCAGCTTTAGATTAGAGATCCAGAGTCTTCCAGAGGGAAAGGCCCAGCTTCCATGGCGCGAGGTAAGTGTTTTCCTTACTTCCCTCGCCGTTTCAGAGCCTGTTTGGCTGTTTCCAGTGTATGAGAATGTTATGTGTGCTTGATTGAGATGTTTTCCAGCATGCTTGAGCTTGATATGTTGCATGTTTGGATGATTAAGTGGTTTTCCATGTTTATGTGCATGTATGTGAATATACATGATATATGTGTTTTTATTATGATGATTGGCGTGTTTGAGATGATGAAATGATGTTTTTGGGCATGCCAGTAGCAGTATTTAGCTTGTATGTGTGTTGATTGGAGTGTGGATGTGTTAGTGTGGGAATTTCTGGATTTCCAGACCCCTTCAGCAGTTTCTGGGTCGAGCACACGACCGTGTGTCCCTGAGGCACGCCCGTGCGTCCGCTTTTCTGTATGGGACACGACCGTGCATGCTGCCCGTGTGCGTCTGAAAACCCAGACACACGCCCGTGTGCCCGAGTGACATACGCCTGTGTGCTTTCTCCCCCAATTCCACATGCCCGTGTTCGCCGAAGCACGGGGAGAAGAAGATGGCAGACACACGCCCGTGTGCCCGAGTACACACGCCCGTGTACCTTGCCCAGTTTTCATGAAATTTCCTCCAGAACGCTGCACGCCCACATGCACGATGGCCACACGGTCCCGTGTGCCTTGGCACACGCCCGTGCGTCCCAGAACACACGCCCGTGCACAGTAGAAATCAGCAGAATTGATTTTAAAAGACTATTAAGCCACTCTAAGCCAGTTTTAAGCACACAGAACTCAGTAATCAGCTAATAAATCAGCATTTCATGCATGATTATCAGTATTAGCATAGCATGCCATATCAGATATTTTCAGACTGGATCCAAGGATTCGACAACATGATTTTCAGATATACATATATGATTTTTCATATATCAGATAGGGGTGAATACGAGGGGGCGCCTGTGAGTTCGCACACCCGCTAGAGAGGGAAACCAGCGTCCGCCAGAGAGGACATGGTCACTGATCAAGCTCAATAGAGAGTGCTGGTTGTGCATCAGTAGATTTATTAGGATTTTGAACTCACACGGCCAGGGTGCCGAATCCCTGTATTCATCAGTCTGGCCAGCATAGCAGATATTTTCAGATATTTCAGAGATTTTTAGTACTATACGTATATATTCAGGATCTACGGATCACAGTTTTATTATCAGAAAGAGTTTTCAGAAAAGACAATTTTTCAGAAAAACAAGCCTGAGGGCAAGTTTTACAGTTTTTCAGTATACATGACATCAGCATATACATTTCATTGTCATGTGCAGCATCTCATGAGAGACAGATGAGAAACAGAACAGTAACAGAACAGAAATATAACAGAAATCAGTAAGAAAACTGTCTAGTAGAACCTCTTACGTGACGAGTCACGTAGTCAGTGATTTGTTTGACCTGCGAGTGTTGAGTTTGGAAACACTTGCTGAGTGACTTTGTCACTCACTCCCTTCCCTGTTTCCTTTTGCAGGTCAGTAGTTCGAGGGCTGAGCTGGAGCGAGACCGCTGCGAGATTTTGGGGATGTGGCTTGGCGCAGCAGATAGCATGTTGGCTCGCATGCTTGAGTTTTCTCATGTATATGTGTGTATTACATGATCGTATGCATTGTATGACAGTTCAGTATTTTTTATACATGAGTAGCCTGGGATTTCCACGCTTATATTTTAATTTACTTTTACAGTAAATTATATTAGTAGTTTCTTTTATAAAGAAAAATTTTATCCAGCAGCAGTTTCTTTTCTGTAGTGGTCCCCGTCTCAGGTATATTTTATTATTATATGAACAGTAATTTTCGCAGCGCATAGTAACCTAGGCGGGGGTCGCTACATTATATATATGCACTTGCACGGGCGTGTAAGGCAGGTGCACGGGTGTGTACATGGAAAAATGAAGATTATTCATTTCTCATGCTTCGCATGATCGAATCCTCCCTAAAGGAATCATACGGAAGCCACATAGGCTCTGAAAACTTACTAACTCACCCCTGAACTTTTCTAGACTCTCAATCTATCTCTAGATTTTTTTCTAACCCCAAAACTCTACCCTTAAGGGTTTTTCTAAACTAGGATGCTACAAAGTGAGGTAATATATTTCGATTTGCCTTTTTGGCATATTTCATAATTTTAAGCATAATTTATAACCTCTTTTTATACTCCCTTCCAATACACTGTAGAAACAAACTTATTAATAATGACATAAACACCAAAATGGAACCTTGCAATTAAGTCATGAAACAAAACCATAAATTTGAAGGCATTACTCTAGTGGTTAGGTTGTTAGCTTCGTAGGTGGGAAAATAGACAGAGTATCAACATCTACATTTTTCTTTCCTTTCTTTTACTTAACTTCGTGATCAAATTGCATAAGCTTGGCAATCTAAGCTTGTTACAAAAAAGTGGTAAACTGTTGCTCTAACAGATATTTTAAATTTTAATGATGAATCTTCACAACAAAGTGTTGCTTAGCTAAGTTGGGTTCTCACTTATTGACTATAAAAAGGATGACTAACATTTCCTTTTTACAAACTAACAATATTTGGTTTCTAGGTGACATAACCTTACTTCTAAAGGCAATTAGATATTTAGATTGCATTAAAACTGCCTCTATACCTCATATAAGACATTTTTGTCAATCATAAATTCTTTTAAATAATCAGGTAAAACCAACATTTGTATGGTTACCATGACTTCTCAAAAGCCACCTAAATTGATTCGTTCTATTAGAAGACATCCTTCATAAGCAATTTTATTAAGGGCTTTTGAAACACCCCTCTTTTTATTCATACCCTAAAAAAAGAATACAAATTTGAAGAGATGTATTGACTTAATTTTTTTAAAACTTTACTTACTCAAATATCAGTACAAACATCGTAGAAACTTGAATATTAAATGAGCATGATAACATCTTATAAAATATGTATGTAAAAGGTGTCTTAAAATGTGCTCAAAGTCAAAACACATAAATGTAGGCTGAAATATAAACAACATAACATCAAAAGATATCATAAGGTCACTCTACATTCAATTCCATTATAGTTAACCTATTCTCCTCCTATAGCTTGTTATCCTTATTTCCTACCCCCAAAACAATCAAAAGGAACACATGAGTGTTTAAAAACACTTAGTAAGTAGATGATTTATCAAACACCACAACATGCACATAACTTATACTTAATCTTATCATTCCATATTTAATCTTAATGTAATTATCAAACCAAGCTTTGCCATTAGGACTCCTCATCTACCTCTCTCATGATGACATTATGTTTTTATTTACTTTTAAAACTTTATGGCATCACTCAAATGTTTGTTCTCAATTCTCTTTAATATCATACAGATGTTTGTTCTCAATTCTTTTCGACATTGTATAGATGTTCGTTCTTAATTCTTTTCAACATAACACAAATTTTTGTGCTCAATGCTCTTCGACATCACACTATTGTCTAGTTCTCAACTCTCCTTAACATCACATAGATGTTCATTCTTAAAATTTCTTGACATCACAAAGATTTTTTATGAAAGCATGGTACTTGTTGCTTATTCTTTATCATTTTTATAAGGTGTACCTAGTAAATATCAGTCAAACTAGGTTGCATAGGTATTGACACTTTGGCCATAAGAGGCATTATTGTGTTGTCTTCTTCTCCATGCTTGCAATTGCATAAGTGGACTACCCAAAAGCCATTTAGATATGGCCTCTACCATAGGTGCATGCATGAAGCATTTCATTGACCATTTGAGGAATCGTTGGTGTAGTTCTCTTTTCCATACATATATTTCATAAGAGAATTGCTCAATTGACACCTTTAGTTATAAATGCCCTTATATAGGCATGTACATAAAACATTTGATAGGTATCACATGATAGCCCTTCATGTTTCACATGAATTCATGAGCCAAAAATCACATAATAGTTACTCAAAACTTAGGTCAAAGATCACATAACATTAGCCCATTATGTTAAAAATTACATAATAGTACCATAAAATCCAATAACATCAATATCATACAACATAATACCTCAGGTCAAAGATCACACAATAGTGAAATGACATCTCATAATTTCAAGATCACATAGCATGGTAATTAATCTATCACCTTAGACATATTACCTCATGTCAAAGATCACATAATAGTGACATGATATCTTATAATGCCAAAATCGTATAACATGACAATTAATCTATCACCCTAGATTACACAACAAAAGATTACCTAAATGATGCAAAGAAGGTTTTATACTTCTCTTGTACCAAAGATCGCACAATATTGGTATGTTTCTAGTCCTTCTTAGTCAAAGCTTACACAACATAATCTCATAAGCTATTTACTTACACCAAAATGCACGTAGCTTGTGACTCATCTTAATCCATTAAGTTTTTGCCTTGTCTAGGCTTTCCAAAGTGGTAAATTGGGTGAGTTTTAAGGGCATTTTAAGTATTTTAGTATGGTTAAGTTAGTTTTATTGTTTCCAAGGTCGTTTTGGTCATTTAGGCTTTATTTTGGCCAGTACACGTGTCAACTTAGAGATTTGTCACATGTACAATACAAAAAGGTAGGGGAATTTAAAATTTTAGTCATGTACAATCATGCATTTCAACATGCACGACCATGTATGACTGTGTTTTGGTGCGGCTATATCAAGTGAGTTTTATGTCAAATTTCTTATAAGATTTAAAGTTTCAAAACTATGTTCTTAAAGTTAAGAGATCAAACAGTAAACAAAGAACTAAAACATGCATAGTTAGGGCTGGTGATCGGAAAAAGATCTAAAAAGAGAAAATGTTTTCATTAACCTTAGGTAAGTGTATTTTAAATTAATTAATGTTTGATTGATGATAATTAACAAGGAATTAATGCAAAAAAAAAAAAATGATTATGCATGAAGAACATAGATCTAGGTTAATTAAGTATGAAATGATGATTTTATGCATAGATTATGTCAGAAGATGCTATCAGATACGTCTTCTCCTTAGATATTTGATTGTTGATGATGATTGATTGATTTAAAGGTGGAGATCTAAAGTAGAAACATGTTTAGGATGTAACGGATATTAGTTGAATATATTGATGTATATTATGAGATGATATTTGGTTGAGTTTGGATCACGTGTTTATTATGATATTTTATGTTTAAAACATGATATTTTGAATAACGTTAAGTAATCTTAAGTTGTAGTGGTGGATCATAGCGGATCAATGATAGTCTAGCCAAAATCCAAAGGTGCAGAGCACAACACATGGTCATGCATGCAATGGTGCACGATCATGTAGTCGTATATGCAGCGTCAAGATCATGCATGTTATGCATACAAGACCATGTAGTATGGAAAAAGTCCTACTAGTGGCACGACTATGAGATGCTAAGTCATGATCATGTATATGTATCAATTCCACATGCAGTGTGAAATTTAAAAGGGTCACAGTCTTGCAGTCTTATGGTGCACAGCCATGCAACACACATAGAACAGAAAATTAAATGTAAAGTAAAGGAAATTAGGAGGTTAAGCATTTTAAGAATTATATAAACTAAGAAATAGAGTATTAAGCCTTAATATATAAAAGTTCAGAATTTAAGTTATTAAGAAATTGAGAATAATATTGTTAAACCTTAAACTTAATAATATTGTAAGAATTAAGATATAAAGCATGATTTACATTTTATAACATGCCAAAAGAAAGTTTTAAGAACTTAAGAAAATAAGAAAAATGTTTTACATGTTTTACAATCTTTGAATTGAATGCATATGTTTTTAGAAAAGTTAAAAAATTGAGGTGGCAGACATCTTTCTAGGGGTGGACTTAAGGGGGGACTTATAAGTTCGCATGCCCATTAAAAATTGGGAAACCAGCATCCGTAAAAAATTGAACACTGTTTTTAAGCTAAGTTTATTAAAAATTGAGTGCTAATCATGCATACACTAGGATTAGATTGAATTAATATGGTTAGGGTGTCAAATCTTTATGTTCTATTAGTCTGATTAGCATAAATATATTTATGATGATTTATAACAAGTTAAGGAAAAAATTTATATTAAGATCTTCAAACTGATCAAGACAAGTTTTCAGATAAGATTTTCTAATCAAACAAAAAAGTTTTCAAAAAAGCAAGTTTTCAAGAAAGTTTCAAGAAAAGAGCCTTTGGGCTACATCATGTTCAGTTTGGTTTTAACATGACATATACGTTATCGCATTCATGAATGAGAGGAAAAATTTCATATAAGATTTAAAAGATATCAAAAAGAGAAATTAATATACTAAGATAAATTAAGATTTAATAATTAAGTATTAAATTGTTAAATACTTAAGACATTAAGATAAAATTCCAACGTGAAGGTCATGTATAAAGGTTTAAGAATATGTTTACTGAGTAACTTATCACTCATTCCAATTCCCTTTCCTTGCAGGTTTTATTCCTAACTTTTGGGTAGTTGCATTTGAGAGGTTTCTTTTATCTTGAGACTATATATAGTTGTTGATAAGTTATATTCAATTCGTATTTCAGTTTATGTTTTGTAGGACCCGCCGCCCCGAGTACCCCTGCTGCTAAACAATAAATCTCTTTCTATTAATAAACTGGAAATTGGGTACTCGAGACGGGAATCCTACGAGAAAGAAACCCTACTGCTGCTACTGTACAAACTGAACACATGCGGAAGCTGGAAAATAAACTGAAATATACAATGAGCCCAAACTGGCTTTCCATATATGCAACTGTTCTTTACACTATTCTGAAAATATACATCATATACATGACCTCACAGGTCCAAACTGAAAATAAAATACAACTGATCTCTAGTGTGTGGGGTCCCCTCTCGCAAGCCTCGGCCCACCCGCTCCTCGCCAGCAGCAAAACCTAAAAAGGAAGGAAGAAGGAAAGGGATGAGTGATAAAGATCACCCAGTAAGCATTCCTTACTTCCCCCGCCCAAACAAGCGACAAACAACACACATACACACACTGAACCTTGGCCTCGGCCCTATCCATACATCTAGTCGCTTGCTGGCACTGCAACTGCTTATCTGGATTTACTGTTATCTGATTACTAATTACCTGCTTATTAATGAGTCATGGCATGATGTGAATGTCATGTCATGCTATACTGAAAATAACTGATGATGGTGATGCATGCATCTGAATCTATATCTGAATGTATCCGAAGGTACCTGCTGTGCTGATCAGGCTGATGAACACAGGGATTCGGCATCCTGGCCAAGTGGGCTGAACATTCTAGCTACTGGCTAGAATCTGCTGAAACTGAAACTGAAACTGAAACTGATCTGCTGCTGAGCTGACTGACTGGTGTCAGAAAGCTGGGTCCCACAAATGCCCCCTCGAGTTCACCCCAAACTGTAACCCATACATTGGGTTCTAACTGCTGAAATCTACTGAATTCGGATCCCTGGATCCTCATTCAGGCTATATGCTGTGTCATGCTATGCATATGCTGCATTCTTATCTGATTTCTGAATTATCTGAGGTCATTTAGCCTTTGGATGGATTACCAAACCTTTAGAAGTCAAATTCTACCTTTTTCTGGAAAAACTGACGGACACACGGGCGTGTGGGCCAAGCACACGGTCGTGCAGGAGAGACACACGGTCGTGCCAAGCAACGCACACGGGCGTGTGCCCAGACACACGGGACCGTGCCCCGGTCGTGTGTCTGGCCGTGCTCTCCTCTGGAATCGCTGCGTATTTCCACTAAAAAGCAGGCACACGGCCGTGTCCCTCAGGACACACGGTCGTGCCCCCTTGCAAACCTGGCCGTGTGCACTTCGTGCACACGGGCGTGCCCTTGCAGAATCCAGGGCACACGGGCGTGTGTCTGCGGGCACACGGGCGTGTGTCTGGCTCTGCAACTCGAGCACCCACCTGGAACATGCAGAAGGCCATCTAAAACACATCCATTTCTCATCCAAACTGAAATTAAACATAATCACACATCCAAGGCACTTCAATAAACCCATACACATCATCAATTTCATCATTCATCTATTCCTACTGATTCTACCATGCAAATCAACTAATTCTCTCACTAACACCCACACAAACAGAGCATGCATGTTTCTGGGTGGAAAATCATCACATAATCAGCATATAATCATCATCTCATCATCATATATCAACATACAAACATAACACAGCAAACTGGAAACGGAAACACCGTTTCCAGCATCATCAAACCAACTGGGAAACTGAAGGAGAGAGTAAGAAACACTTACCTCTCGCCATGGCTGCTGGAAACTATCTCTCAAGCTAATCTCTGATCTCTCTAACTGGATTGAGAGCTGCTGGAAGCTGGAAATCTGATCTAGGGCTGGGAGCTGCTGAAACAAAAGAAGCTGAGCTGAAGAAATGGGAAAAGCTGGGTGAGAAGCTAATAAATCTCCCGTCTCTCTCTCCTGCTACCCACCTACACGGGCGTGCAGGGCACTGTGCACGGGAGTGCACCAGGGAAAATGAATAAAAATCCATTTCCCGCGCTTCGCATGATTAAAACCTCCCTAAAGGCATCATACGAAGGCCACTCAGCTCTAGAAAACTACCATCTCACCCCTGAACTCCTCAAGACCCCCACCCTATTCCTGGACTTATTTCTAACCCCAGAACTCTATCCCCAAGAGCTTTTCTAGAAAAACCCGGGATGCTACATGTTTCATGTGCAGTTTTATGTTAATACAGTTTATGTTTTCAAAACAATTTTATAATTCATGATTTGTAAATATTTTTAATTCTGCATATGATTAATTAAAAAAGGTATTTCAAAAATATAAGCAATGTGAATGTTTATGATTTTAGTTCCACATATATATATAAGTATTACAATGTTTTTCACATAGTTACAACTTTTCACTTCTTTTTACCCAAATTTGAACGTTTTAAGACACAGGCCTTTATCTACACAGTCAGACATCCTTTATCATTAAAATTTCATTAATCCATGCATATACGACAATATTGGTTCAATCCCCTTCAATTGCACACACAATTTAAGGGTGTTTTTGTAATTTTAGCATTATAAATAGGCATAATTGGTTTATGCACGACCATTTCCTGCTTTACTCATATTAATAGGTGTCACTATTGAAGTGATGATCATTCATCCTTAGATGTCACCACGATCGTGTAACTCATGCATGATCATTATTTATCATCTTCATCCATACATGTGAATGATTGTCTTCTCTCCATGCATAATTGTTCACCACTATTTGTATTTCTAAATTGCAAATTTCAGGTGAATGTCTATACTTCCTAAAGCATAAGATTCAATCCTAAATGCCTTAGGTCATTAATAAAATCACATTTCCAATATCAATATACATCCTTATTTTATTTTGAATTTTCACATAACACAAAAATTCATCAATCATTATTTTTTTTCATATGTACTCATATTTATACACTTATATTACAAATAACCTTGTAATCATCATAAAATGCTTGTAATTACGATTGTCACATATACACAACTTATGTTTCAACTAACACATATATCGAACCTAGAAGTGAGACTATTATCTTTTACTTAACTTTCAATAATGCTAAGTCCTTTATATGGCAAAAAGTTTTCTGTTGTTCTCTTTTCTAATGATGATTAATCCAAACTTTGGCCTCTTAAACGCTATGTTTTTCTCTTTATCTTTTGGTCTTGGTATATACAAACTTATATTAAAAGTTTTGTCTCTATTAATAAGTCATTGATTTTTATAATTTTTCAAATAAAACTATGATGCACGATCGTACATTCCTTATACATAGTTTTTAAAATAGTTCCTACCATCAAGGTCATGTTTCTTATCATCAAGTTACATGATTTATCCATTATCTTTGCTCATGAATAGTCACACATCAATAATATACAATTGTTTTATTAGAGTTGTTGTTCTAGAGCCAACTTCCTAATGATTGGCACTCTTTATTTGTAAGTGTATATGTATGTCAAGATAAATATCTTTAAGATAATATAACTATGACGAAAGGATTAATGTAGGTTAACTGATCATGAGAATTCTATATTTATATATGGGGGTCATGTTTTAAATGTTTGCAATCTCAATATTATCCTAAACTAAGGTACAACTAATATGGTTAGAACCATTATAGAATTAAATGACTTCACTAAAAAGTGATGATAGATCCCAAATGCCAAAACTATTCTAAAACAACTTGGTATAACATATGAGTATATATTGTATAGACATGTCCATTGAATTGACCACCTAAAGATTTCATATAGATAATTATCTCAGTGTCTATGAAACATATTTTCTAAACAATCAATAATACATGCAATTCTTCAACTTAAGGTCATCAAACCTTTCTTGTACGCAGATTGATATTATTTTACACCAGTTCAACATAGTCTTTGAGAAAGAGTTACCAAGACTATGGTGGTGGTCATATTAAAATATATATGAAAGCTATAATAGACTAATAAAAGATTTATCACTCATAGGTACTAGAGTTGATATATGTAATAAGATCACTAAATAGACATCAAGAATCGCTTGAATTTATGACTATAATAAGATTGAATTGTTACTTAGTTCAATATTATTTGATTGTTGATATAGACATTAATTTACGTATGTCAAGGATTTCTTGAGGTAGACATTAATTTTATATCTCAATCTCAAAGAGATATTATATGATGAATACAATAACTATATTATTGATAGGTTAAAAGTCAATAGCTGACACTTCATCGATTAGATAACCATGATCCCTTACAAAGGTAAATCTTAGTTTGTGTAGTTATAGTTGTTGGATTGTAAATTTAATATAAATCCACACACTACCCACTCGACGAAGAATCTATAAGCCACACATAATAAGAGTTGACCAAACACTTAAGGCATTGTATTTTTTTGATGAATCGAGTTCGATATTCATATTTTCATTTTTGAGTCTCGAAGAGTATTTGAACTTAAGGTGTGACACCTTGTTCTAAATACATATCCTTAGAAGGAATATGGATTCAAAGATATATGTCACTTCAACTTCAACTTAATTATATAATGAAATTCATAACATGTACACACATCTTAAGTGTGTGCAAAAAAGTGTAATTGAAAGGAAATAAACATTACTCAATATAATAAAAAGCCTATCATATTACAAAGAAATTCCATGAAGGTACCAAAGTGTTTGAAAATGTAAAACATATCCAAAAGTGCATAAATATTCTATGACTAAGATAATTGTGCCCCTCCTTATGCACTTTTATGAATTGACCAATTGACTCCCTCATATGCCCTGTTACTTACCTCATCTACTTGTACTACAACATAAAAGGAATGCATAAATGCAAAATACCAAGTAGGTGACCTAATGGGCCATAATAATACATCACACATATTTTGGCATTTTACTTTAATTTAAAATATGTTATGACCCCAAATGTCCAACATTATAATATCTCTTGATGTCTCATACGCCTTATCTGAATTATACAATGACATCTTAAATGTCAACTTTAACTCAAAGCCCAACATCCCAAATGTTATATCTTGGAGAATCTTGAGTGGCTAATCCTTGTTTCTTCAATATCAATCATATATCATGAACTGGTTTTGAACATCTCAAATGTCCTATGAAGGCATATCTAAATGACATCTCATATGTCTACAAATACTGGTACATATAACATAACATTGGTTAGACTTATGATTGACTATGTTACGATACCTTCACCATGTTAGGAATTTGATCACAAATCCTTCCTTTCCATATACGCTTAGCTACAAGACTAGTAACTGAATTGCCAGCCTACAATAACCTATATGATGGGCACATGCATGGAGTATCTTTTGGGTTATATGGTAAGTACAAGAACAAGGCAACTAAAGTAAATCTATAAATTTTCCGTGCTCATACAACATTTACATGCTATATAATAACTCAAAATGTATAGCCTACACAGGATACTACGTGATAAGAATTAAAATCACATATATATAAATTATAAAATCATCATACAAGGTTTTGAGAACCATTCCTATGTTGTTGGCTCTTTTGGTGTTCTTTACATGACACAAATTTAGCTTCGAACATGAAACATGAACACAAATGCTATCTATACACAGAACCTTGTGCACGATTATGACAACGAAAGGGACAAGTGTGCATTAGCGTACATAGGCAAAAATCATGCAATTCTAAAAATTATGTCTCTTTATATAAAAGATTATGCAAGAGCACACATGATCATGCATTCAATGTTTATCCAATCCCATGATATTCATAATAACCCAAAATTTGGGCTCAGATAAGAATTATGGATAATCATCCAACTAAAATAATACAAGACTTTACATGGGCCAAGCACAATCATGACTTGGCGAAATCATCCATTTTGATTTGATTCGAATTAAACTTAATAATCATTATGGATATTTATTCACCTAGGATGATGCACGATCATGAGTAAATCAAAGTATCTATTTTAACTTTTAATTTTATCCAATCGGATAGGGCAAGTCTTCCATGATTAGTCCTACACCATTTCTTTCAAGATTGACTCAATTTGGATTTTAAACCATTTGAGTCTAAACACTATCGAGCATAACTCGAACATGATTACACATTATTATTCTTGTCTTGTGATTAAGTAACACCATCGCTTTTCTTTTATCAATATTCATATAAGTTGCTTTATATGTTGTTTAGGTTTCGGTACCTTTCCTTCAACTGTGGACTCTGCCGTCTGCGGTCTTGGGAATGATTCTTCACCATTTTTTCAGAAACTATACTCAGATCAGTTGCCTCTTGCAATACATCTATCAAGCTATTAGATAAATAGAAAATCTAAAACAAGCTTTGGTTTCTTAGAATAAATAATTTCCTCAGTCTGTAGATCCATGGCATGAAAAAGATAAATGTTAACATCATCAGTTCACTAAATGTTGAGAATGTCCACAAAATCCAACCAATGGCACTGGGATATGTCACTGTAACAACTATGAATATTTAACTTATATCTGGTTTTCTATTTCAGAATCAAATTATTTGCGGGAAGCCAGCATTTGTTTTTAAGAATATTTACAAAAAAAACCTAACAATAAAAAATGTTTAGTCTGACCAGTTGCAACAAAAACGCCCACTGAAAGGCCCCTAAAGAGAAAGATACTTAACCCCTAGTTTCTCTTTGAGAGACAAATCATTTCCAGTACCAAACACTGCCCCTAGTTTTGCTAGATTTCCAATGCCCAGAAGAACCAAAACAAGTTTCCCATTCATAGAGTTAGAATACAGCCATGTTGACACGCACACATTACAAGGGGCGGGTAGTCCACATCAAAGAAAAAATTACTTTTACAAAAATAAAAGAAATTTGTACCTTATTGTGTCGCTTTGGAAGACGACATGACCGGCCAACAGGGAAACTTTCGGTGAATCAGATGACTATCGTCATTGCCTGTCACAGTGAAGTGGTAAAAAAAAAAAAGAGAAAAGAAATAAGGAAGCCCCTGTTGTAAAGACTATAAATACCAGTCTCGGTTACTTATATTTACGCTGAAAGAAAGAAAATATGGAGATCCCTACAATCGATTTCAGTGATCTCGAAGGTGAGAAGAAAGACAAAATGATGTCACTTCTGCATCAAGCTTGTGAGAAATGGGGCTTCTTTCAGGTTAAAAAGATGAAGTTTTCTTTATTCGAATTGAATATTTGATCAACACTTGTATTCTTATACCAATATGCTTACTCTCTGCAGGTTGAGAACCATGGAATAGACAAGAAGTTGATGGAAAAGGTGAAGCAGCTGGTGAACTCACACTATGAAGATAATATGAAGGAATGCTTCTATGAGTCGGAGATGGCTAAAAGGTTGAACAACAACTTAAATGATGTGGACTGGGAAAGCAGCTTTTTTATCTGGCATCGTCCGCAATCCAACATCAATGAAATTACAAATGTATCTGAGGAACTTTGGTTAGTCACTGTGAATCAATGATGCTAGAATTGCACTTTCAACGTATATATCTCATTAAAAATAATATCTATGCATGTATTAAGCTCTATATGTGATGTAAATGCAGCAAAACAATGGACGACTACATTACTCAACTAATTAAGCTAGCCGAGAAGCTTTCTAAGCTCATGAGCGAGAACCTTGGTTTAGAGAAAGATTATATAATGAAAACATTTTCCGGGGAGAAAGGTCCTTCCGTGGGAACAAAAGTGGCAAAATATCCTGAATGTCCTCATCCACAGCTTGTGAGAGGACTTCGAGAACACACTGATGCTGGAGGGATCATCCTCCTCCTCCAAGATGACCAAGTTCCAGGTCTGGAATTCTTGAAAGATGGAGAATGGATAAAAATCCCACCATCCAAAAACAACACCATCTTTGTCAATACAGGTGACCAAGTGGAAGTGCTAAGTAATGGAAGGTACAAAAGTGCGTTGCATCGTGTAATGGCTGGGAAGAAAGGAAGCAGACTCTCCATCGCTACCTTCTACAATCCTGCTGGCGAGGCCATTATATCTCCAGCTCCCAAACTCTTATACCCCAATTACTACAGTTTCCAGGATTACCTGAAGCTCTATGCCACAACGAAGTTCTCAGACAAAATCCCTAGACTCGAGTCAATGAAGAAAATGACCAATGGGAACCACAATATCCTTATGTAAAAGTATCAGTTACTTGGGCTAAGAATAGTATTTAAGGGTTTTATTTGTCAGTTTGATGTTACATTTTCTTTACAAGAATGTGTTTTTTACTTTTGCCCTACTAGGAAAGAGAGTCATGTTGTAGGATTTATGAGAATAAAACAAAGGATGATCTCTATCCATCGTTTATTATTAATCTAGATTGAAGAGTACGCCTTTGCGTTTAATTAGTAAAGCAGTTTACACTACCTAAACTAACATCCCTGACAAAACAGAGAGAAGGAAGTTAACAAAATAAATAAATAAAAGAGTATACGAAGTAGAGATATATATATATTATCTTCCTCCAAATAACTAAAAAATTGGGTCACTGATTTTAGTAAAATCATACCCTTTTTATTATCAAGAAATAGATAAAATGATGTAACATATATTAGCACACTTCTGCTGTTTACAGAAGATAACCAAAAAACCATGTGCCATATTCATACTTGCTTTCTAAATTTTGTTGGAAACAAAAAATATCGTAAGCCAGCAGGGGACAAAAGATGACTAAATGGTTATACACAGCAGTGAAGCAGCATGACTATATCTCTGAATGAAAATCAAATATTTCAATTTGTTTCAGAAGCACAACCAAAGTAGCAACACCCAAGAAATGAACCAAGCAATTACATCGAGCTTGCTGGTTGTGGAATCTGTGTGTTCCCAAAGACAGATTCAAACTCACGTCAACAAGAATAATCTGAAAAGTTCAACCACTATAAGCAAGACAAATTTTGATAATATAGATTTGGTGCCAATTGTATTTGTGAGCTCAACAACTTCAGTCAACAAAAGCTTATGAGACTTTAACAATGGACCCATATGGTGACCAAACATAACAAAAAGTTTCCAAATTTCAGAGATTTGAAAAACCTTTCAGTCAATTCCACAACCATAAAATAATGTGATCTACCAAACCTCCAGTTAAATGAACATTATGTATCAAGATCTTTTGGAAAAGGGTAAACAAGGATTCTTTGCATACCAACTCATCTGATAATAGGTCCTAGTCAAAGCTAAATTGGATTTTCTTAGGGTAAGATTGAGCCACAAAATTTGAAAATTTTGGATAAAGATGAGTCTGCCTCTATTAAATTTTAAATATTTAAATACATAAAATTTAACTATTATTTCAAAACACAAGATCACAATTACTAAAAAAAAGAATTCAACAACTACTTTAAAAACTACAATAAAATAGTCTTTTTTATTGCATGACCTATTCTTACTCATTTTTTGAACGTTGGCTTGGACTAATTCTTGACAACACATCATTCCTCATGTTCTCATACTTCCATGCCTTCCTTATATGCATTTTGGATATTTAATTGACATACGTTGTGAACGTCATAGCTTAACAATACCCTGCTCCATCATTAGGACCTTATCCGCATGGTCCAAGTTAATGAATCTTTGTTGGAATTCTTTAGCTTTTTCCCAAGTGGCATCATTTGTAGGAAGATTTTTCCAATTGACTAGGTTTTTTTCAATAAACCGAGCTCCTTTTTTTACCCATCAAGTATCTAAAATAGCCTTAGGTTCTAGAGTAAGTCCTTCATCATCATTACTAGGTGGTAATTCCATAGAGGTATCAATTGTCTTACCAATTTTTTTCTTTAGTAGTGATACATGGAAGATTGGATGGACACAAGCTCCTCAGGGAGCTTGAGTTTATATGTCACATTCCCAATTTTTTTTCTCAACTTGGAAAGGGTCATAAAATCAACTAGCTAGTTTTTGAAATGCCCTGTTGAAAACTGATTGTTGTCGAAATGGATGGAGCTTCAGGTAGACCTAGTCACCTTCTTGAAATTCAATGTCCCTTTTTTTAGCATTTGTTATTTATTTCATTCGATTGTTGGTAGCATGAAGATTGATTTTGAGTTGTCATAATAATTTGTTTCTTGAAGTCAAACTTTGATCCACTTCATTCACTTATGATAAGCCTACTTGATAAGGAGGAATGGTTGGTGGAAGGCGACCATATAAACCTTGAAATGGCATAAATTCCATAGAAGCATGGTGTAGGACCCGCCGTCACGAGTACCTCTGTTGCTGAAAGATGTTGATCTTTTATTAATTAAACTGGAAATCTGGGTACCCGCGACGGGAATCCTACGAAAAAGAAAAATACTACTACTGCTGATCTGCATTACAAGCGGAAGCTGAAACTAAATCTGAAATATACGATGAGCCCAACTAGCTTTCATACATCTATAACTGTTTTATACATCTGTTTTATAACTGAGTACCTATACATTTACATAAAGTACAAGTACAAGACCTCACAGGTCCAAAACTGAAAACAAAATACAAACTGGGGAGTGTGTGTGGGGTACTCCTCGCCAGCCTCAATCCATCCGCTCCTCGCCAGCAGCTGACTGACCTGAAAAGGAAGGAAGAAGGAAAGGGATGAGTGATAAAGATCACCCAGTAAGCATTCCTTACTTCCCTCGACCCAAGCAAGCAACAAACAAGGGCACACATACCTCGTCGGCCCTATACATGCATCTAAGCGCTTGCGGGTGCTGAATCTGATTACCTGATTTCTGATTACTGGTTTCTGATTATTAATAAGTCATGCCAATATGTATATGTAATGACATGTTGAACTGAAAACTGAAAATGACTGATGATGCATGCATCTGAATCTATAATTGTACCCGAAGGTACCTGCTGTGCTGATCAGGCTGATGAACACAGGGATTCGGCATCTTGGCCAAGTGGGCTGAAAATTCTAGCTACTGGCTAGAAAATTGAAACTGATCTGCTGATATGCTGCTGAGCTGACTAACTGGTGTCAGAGAGTTGGGCCCCACAGATGCCCCCTCGAGTTCACCCCAAAACTGAAACTCATACATTGGGTTCTGAATACTGAAAACTACTGAATTCAGATCCCTGGATCCTCATTCAGGCTACATGTTGTGTCATGCTATGCATATGCTATATTTCTTATCTGAAATCTGGATTATCTGATGTCAATTAGCCTCTGGATGGATTACCAAACCTTTAACAATTCATTTCTGTCTTTTTCTGGAAAATCTGGAAGGCACACGGTCGTGCACGCAGTACACACGGCCATGCTGGGCAAGGGCACACGGGCGTGTGCCCCAGCACACGGGACCGTGTGCTGGCCGTGCGTCTGGGCATGTGTGCTTCTGGAATTTCTGGGTCATTTCATGCAAAAATGGGACACACGGCCGTGTCCCTCAGGACACACGGTCGTGTCCCAGCGTTTCCTGCCCGTGTGCACTTCGTGCACACGGCTGTGTCCTTACAGGAACAAGGGCACACGGGCGTGCTCTTGCTAGCACACGGTCGTGTGTCTTGTTCTGCTCAGACATGGTTCGCCTGAATCTGCTGGAAACCAACCCAAACCTCATCCAAACTGAAATTAACTGAAAACATGCATAAATGGCACTTCAATATTCACACATCAATCATCAATTTCAACATCCATCCACTGCTATTGATTCCACCATCAATGCATCAAGTTTTCTCACACTACACTCACACAGCAAAGCATGCATGGTTCTGGGTGGAAAAATAAGCATAGCAATCAACATATAATCATCATCTCATCATCATATACACATGCAAGTATAGCATCTCAAGCTGGAAATGGAAACACACGTTTCCATCCATACCAAACAAACTGGAAAACTCAAAGAGAGAGTAAGCAACACTTACCTCTCGACATGGCTGCTGGAAGCTTATACCCAAGCTATTCTCTCTGATCTCTGACTGGATTGGGAGCTGTTGGAAGCTGGATATCACGCCTAGGGCTGGGAGCTGCTGAAATGGAGAAGAAAACTGGCTGAAATGGGTGAGAATAATGAAATAACTCCCGTCTCTCTCTCTTTTAATCCCACCTGCACGGGCGTACAGGCTTGTGCGCCTGGGAAAATGGATAAAAATCCATTTCCCGCGCTTCGCATGATTAAAACCTCCCTAAAGGCATCATACGAAGGCCACACAACTCTGGAAAATTACCAACTCACCCCTGAATTCTGCTGAACTCCCAATCTATCTCTGAATTCTATTTCTAACCCCAAAACTCTACCCCTAAGGGCTTTTTCTAAAACTGGGATGCTACACATGGTAAGTTGTGTTATACCAAAACTCAGCCCATGGTAAAAGAGAGCTTCATTTCAGGGGCTGTTGGTGAACAAAACATCTGAGCTATTATTCAACACAACTGTTTACTATCTCTAACTGTTCGTTAGTTTGAAGGTGGTAGACTGTAGGACCTGTTGCTGTATATAGCACTGTTACTAGTCTCTGTGCTTATTTATGTAAATAATAAGCTATTTATTTATTATTAAGAAAAATATTTAATTTGATATACACAGTAAGAATCCTACAAGAAAGCTGGTTGACTGAAAAAAAAGCAAGCGGAAGCTGAAAATAATAAACAATAAAGTGATGGGTTTTAAAGAAAACAACTTATAAGGATATAAATATATGTACATAGGTATGTACATATATAAGAAGTTCTATGTATACAAATATAATGTATAAAATACCTGCATGCATCTTTACAAGTTTATCTGAAAATTGCATGCACATAAAAAAAAAAAACCCTACCAAGCCTTATGAAAGTCAAAAACTGAAGCCTTCTCCCTACAACCATAGTCCTTCCAAACCTCAGCAGCATCTATCTAACTGACTTATAAGATATAAGGGGAAAAAAGGAGTGAGTGATAACTCACTCAGTAAACATTTTCTACTCCTTTCTAACCCAAACAACATTCTAAGTTGAACTCATGTATGAGCTTAATTTAGTTGTTCATGTAAATTAGGCATTCTTAATTTTATTTGTTCTCTTTGCTTATTATTTTGAATATGACTTGTTCTTATTCTTTTGATTGGATCTCTATCTCATGCCATGAAAATACATGTCATGATATGATGTCATGCTAAAACATGTTATGTGCCCTTAGGCCAGTTTCTGAAGCCATTGATGGTTTATCTAAAAATATCTATAAAGATCTAAAGATCATGAATTGAAAAAATATCTGAAAATAATGCAACTGAAAATTTGTACTGTTAATCAGACTGATGAACACAAAGATTCGACACCTTGACTATGTAAGTTTTCAACCTCCTAACACTCAATCAGTTATTTGAAATCTAAAGCTGAAACTGAACTATAAACTGATAATTAGATGTACACCAGCGTAAACTAATGTTGAATCTCTTACTAGCAGGCGTGTAACTCACAGGTGCCCCCTCGTATCTACCCTTAAAAGATGTCCAGAGCATCATATTTTCTAACGTTAAAAACATATTTTTGGATCCTTGGATCCTTTTCTAAAAATATTGGTATAATATATCATGTTATGATATGCTTATGATGCATCATGTTCTCTTATTTAATTTTCATATAATATTTTACAATTGTTATAATGGGTTTCACTTGTTATGGGCTTCAATTTAAATTAAAATCTCAATTTTATGCTTATGCACGAGCGTGCATACTAGAACACACGGATGTGCATGAAGATACACAGGTCGTATGCCAGTCGTGCAGCCTGGTCATGCTAGCTTCTGAAAATTTTGCTTTATTTCTAAATTCCTACAGATACACAGGCATGTCTATGACATACACGATCGTGACACTGTAAGGAATGGGCGTGACTTAAATATACATGACTGTGACTCCCTATAATTGTTGTCGTACTCATTTCTTATACATGGGTGTGATCCTACAGTTGCAAGGGCGTACGAGCATGTGTCTGCGGGCACACGGGCCTGCATCTTGCTCTATTTCGATAAATCTATGCTTGAAATTCGTAGAATCTCGTCCAATGCTTAGCATAACTGCAATTAACCCATTTTATCCATATTTTACACTCCAAACAATGCAAATACACATACCAATTTCATAAATCACATTTAATATCATAATCAAGCATCAAAAACTCTTAAAAATACATACCTATACACGTATACACACCAAGCATGTTTATAGGCAACAACCACTATCATAATCACTTCTTTTTCATCATTTTATCACACAATCAAGTCATACAATCATAAAGCATGCTAGAAACGTTAATATACCTCAGAAATCGACAAACCTATGTAAGGAAACTCAAAAATAAGGCAAGAAAATACTTACCTCTTATAATGGCTATTTTCTTCTTTTTTTCTCATAAAATCTCTTAATCTCTAGCCAGAAGCTTCTTGCTACTGATTATCACCACTAGGGTTGGGATTCTTTGAAAAATGAAAATGAAACTTGGATAAAAATAAAAATATGACAGGTAAGAAGATTAAAAGTTGTTATCTCTCTCTTTCTACAAGCATGCACGATCATGCACTCTAAGATGCACGATTGTGCATGAGGGAAAATAAAGAAATCTTCATTTTTCATGCTTCACATGATAGAAATCTCTCAAGAAGAATCATGCACAAGCCACACTAACTCTGAAAACTCACTATTTCACTTCTAAACTCTTCTAACTCCAAATATATCATAAATTCTCACGTCTAACCCTAATTTCTAGCCTAAAAGACATTTCTAATCCTAAGATGTTACATAAATAGAACTCATTTTCAATTGAGTCCCTAAGGGTTTGAAGAACTCATGCCAAAAATTGCTAATGAACACTGGATCTTGATCATTAATAATGGTTCATGGTATCCCATGCAATTTCACCACTCTTTTTACAAATTTTTCGGCTATTGTTTTTACGATGAATGAATGAGCTAATGGCAAAAAATAGGTTGATTTGTTAAGGTGATCCACCACCACAAAGATGTTCTTGCCATTAGAAGTTGGAAGACCTTCAATAAAGTCTATGGTTATATCATCTCAAACTTGACATAGAATTGGTAAAGGTTGTAAGAGACCTACTAGAGAGAGAGTTTCAACCTTTGCTCTTTGGCAAACATCACAAGAAGAAACCATATTGCTACACATCTCACTGTATGGAAGGCTAATAAAACTGTTGTGTCAATCTCTTGTAGGAGTGTAAGACTTCAGAATGTCCATTGAAGTATGAATCATGAAATTCTCATAATAGTTAAAGAACTATTTGGGGATTTGCCAGCACAACTACCCAATTTTTGTAGAAAATTAAGTTATTGTGCCAAGAATAAGGAGTGCTTAGATTGTTTGTTGCCAACTTTTCAATTCTCTTGATGTAAGTATGCCCAACTGCTACTCTTATTGTTTCCTCCTATAGGTTAACCTATGACAGAAATAATGCATCAAGACTAGGGTTGCCAACTACTCTTGATAATGTATTAGTTACAAAATTCTCATAGCCTGATATATAACGAATTTCATAATCATAACCAAGCAACTTAGCCACCCACTTTTGTTGTTCTGGTGTTGTAATATGCTACTTTAACAAGTACTTAAGGTTACGTTGATCAGTTTGAATATAAAATTTTTGTCCTAACAAGTAAGGTTGCCATGTATAAATAGCTTGAACAATTGCTAACATTTCTTTAGCATATATAGACCATGATTTCTTAGACACTCCCAAAGCTCAACTCGTAAATGCAATTGACTTGCCTTGTTGAGTAAGAACTACTCCTATTCCTTCATCTAAAGCATTTGATTCTATCACAAATGGCTTATTAAAATTCGAGATTACTAGAGTTAGAGTTGATCTCATAGCTTGCTTAAGTAATGTGAATGTTTTTTCTACCTCTTCAATCTAGCTAAATTGGCTTTTCTTTAACAAATTGGTGAGTGGTCGAGCCAGGATGCTGTAATTGTGTACAAATTTACTATAGTAACCTATAAAGCTTAAAAATCCATGCAATTTTGAAACATTAGTAGGCTTAGGGCAGTTAATTATTGTTTCAGTTTGTTTTTTTAATCTACTTTTATGCCATGAGGGTGACAATGTGGTGCAAGTACTCTAATTCCTGTTTCTTAAAAGCAGATTTGCTTTTCTTAATAAAAACTAATGATGCCTCAAGATTTCAAGAACCTTTTTAACATGTTTAAGATGCATGATCCAATTAGGGCTATAAATCAAGATACCATTAAAAAAAAAAAAACTAGTATAAATTTGCAAAGGTAAGGACGAAAAATAGAATTCATAATGGCTTGAAATGTAAAAGGGGCATTACAAAGACCAAAAGACATGAGTAAATATTCATAATGAACATTATGAGTACAAAATGCAGTTTTAGAAATATCATTAGAATATACCCGCACTTGATGGTAACCAGTTCTAAGATCAAGTTTTGTAAAATAAGTTGCACCATAAGGCTCATCTAACTTATCGTTAATTATAGGAATAGGAAATTGATCTTTAATGGTCATGACATTAAAAGCTTTATAGTCAATGCAAAAACGCCAGATTCCATCTTTTTTTTTTTTAACCAATAAAACAAGAGAGGAGAACGGACTAGTACTTAATCTAATACCCGCACTTGATGGTAACCAGTTCTAAGATCAAGTTTTGTAAAATAAGTTGCACCATAAGGCTCATCTAACTTATCGTTAATTATAGGAATAGGAAATTGATCTTTAATGGTCATGACATTAAAAGCTTTATAGTCAATGCAAAAACGCCAGATTCCATCTTTTTTTTTTTTTTAACCAATAAAACAAGAGAGGAGAACGGACTAGTACTTAATCTAATAAGCCTCAATTTTAATATGTTGTGAACTTGTTTTCCAAATTCAGCTTTCTAAATATAAGCATACCTGTAAAGTCTCACATTAGTAGGCTCAGTTCCCTCTTTAAGAGTAATTCAGTGATCCACTTCCTTTTTTGGTAGTAATTGACTGGTTCTTGAAAAAGATCCTCAAAAGCTTCTAATAATTGTTGCATATTTGGATGGTAGCCTTGTGATACTTCTATCTTTGATAATTTTAATAAAACTGCAAACATGGAACTTTCTTGCTTAAATTCTTTTGAAACACTTTCTAAAGATGCAACTTGAATGAGTTGCTCACCTATCCCTTATAGTCATTAAAATTGATTCTGCCACTGGAATTCCATGGTTATCTTCTTCCAATTACACACCACGGTTCCATGTTGTTCTAGCCATTGCATGCTTAAAACCAAGTCCAACCAAAGAACAAAGTGTAAAAGAGAACAGAATACCTTGGAGTAAATTTTGCACATGTTTAAATCTTCTTTGGCATCGCAATGGTCTTCTGTTAGCTACCTTTACAATAAAGGGTTCAGTAGGAACTACTAGAAGCTATAACAAATTGGCTATATTTTCATTGATAAAGTTATGTGTAGAGCTACTATCAATAAGTATCACGACCTCATATTATGCAACCTTTACTATAACTCTCATGGTCTTAAAGGTTTTCTATCCTGTTAAAGCAGGTACGGTGATTTCAGGCTTTTGTTGTAACTCAGTTAGTGACTTTTATATGGCATCCTTGTCATGCTCATTATTATTGGTTTCTCCTCCTAGTAATAACATTTAAAGATATTGACATTTATGCCCTGCAACAAATCTTTCATCACAATTGAAGTAAAGGCCTTGAGCACACGATTTTTGCATCTCTTCCCATGAAAGTTGTTTCATTGGAGATGCAGACTTGGCTTTTGATGGGGTTGGAAGCTTTAGCAGTGGTCGGTTAAGTGGTGGGTGTAAGTATCTCCTTTGGCAAGCTAGTTGTTTATCTTGCATATGAGCAAGACTAATTGCCTCTTTTAAAGACGTAGGCTTGAACATTCAAATACCGTCAACTAACACAGGTTTGAGACCACCCATGAATGTTCCTACTAAAGCTTTTTAAGTCCATCCTTGCACAGTTTCCTAATCTTTCAAATTCTTTCTAATAATCTCATAACAAGCCAACCTGTATTACCTTTAACTGAGCTTTGTCAAAATCTTTGCATTCAGTACGACTAAAACGAGTCCACAACTCTTTTTCGAAAATTTCCCATGTCACATCTTTCCTTTCTTCTCGATAGGCTCGATGTAACCATTACTACCACTAATTAGCTTTGCCCTCTAGATGGAAAGAAGCTAATGACACCTTTTATACTTCTAGGGTACCTTGATATTTAAAGAACTGATCCACTCGAGTGAACCATTTGATGTGGTCATCACCTGAATATCTAGAAAACTCCATTTTAGCCAATTTGGATGAAAACATTGGCCTTCTTCCTCCTTCTAAATATTCTTGAAATTCTTCTTTATTATTGTGAAATCAACCATTACGATCATTTAGGGTACTATTGACTGCTTCCTTATTGCAAGTAAAGTTTCAAATAGCTTATTGATAGTGTTCTCTATTTGTTGCAATTTGTTAGCAATGTCAAGTTCCATTCAACTTATGCTATCTCAAAGTCCTCGTAACCCAACTTCTAAATTTTCTATTCTTTCTTTGTTGGTTGCCATTGTAAAACCAGTTTTGAAACCAATGATAGGTCTCAATCAAAACTAAATTGGATTCTCTTAGGGTGAGAATGAATCACAAAGTTTGAAAATTTTGGATAAAGATAAGTCTACCTTTACTAAATTTTAAAGATTTAAATACATAAAATTTAACTATTACTCCAAAACACAAGATCACAACTATTGAAAAAAAGGATTCAACAACTACTTTAAAAACTATAATAAAATAGCCACTTTTATTGGATGACCTATTCTTACACATTTTTTGAATGTTGGCTTGGACTAATTCTTGACAACATATCATTCCTCATGTTCTCATACTTCCATGCCTTTTTTTTATGCATTTTGGATTTTTAATTGACATACGTTGTGAACATCGTGGCTTAACATTCGACATAAGACATTGGTGAGATTCATGACAGACGAACCTGTTCTCATCTTCTCCTCCAGAAAGCTGTTTCTGGCAAAAGGCTGAAACAGGAGCTGGGTGCAGTCATTCCCTTGAAATCCTTGTTATTACATCGCAAATAGGCTTATTGATACCTCCGCAATATCAGAGGAAACACTAATGCATACTCAGCAGCTCTCTAACGTATCTTGCAGCAATATATCAAGCACACGAGAAGCTGACTCCTCAAGAACCGATCACTTAGGAAGGACAACTGAGCAAAGATCCTGGCTTGGCCAAGCAAGTTCATCTTCACTTCCACTTGAAAATGAGATATCATTACCGAAGCAGTCTTATCATCTGCTTTCCAATGTTCAATCAAACCCAAAACCGTAAAGGAATCTCCATTTTCTAGACAAAGTTGTTTTATTTCATTGGTTAAAGCTACAGATTTATAACTAGATTCAAAATTCTTGATCCGCTCTCTCAAGTCTGCTGCCATCTTTTCAATCCCACCTTGCGTCCAAACTTCCGTAGGGAAATCATCCTGAATTTCCTCAACAACTTCTTTCAATTCATTCTGTAAACCCTCTCTCCCTTCACTCACTGAATCCTCGCAGGCAATAAAAAAGGTTCTTGAATTCAAGAGAAATGCAAATCATCGTTATTAGTCAGAAGTCCCTAAGCCAAGACAGTCCAGACTCAATTCATAAAATTTTTGTTCCTCGGAATCCAAAACTCAAGCCATAAGCCCACTCATGATTCGAGTCAGACACCAACTCAAACAGATGGCATGGAGTTCTCTTAACCTAAAAATCACTACCCCTCATCTCCGGTCATTACCTCCCGGCCAACCCACATAAATCACGTGCACAAAATCCCTTATTCTCAAAAGCAAGAAACGATAAAATCCCCCACTGTGCTAAACCCGGTGAGATCTGTATAAACAAAACCCTGTATTCGAAAACCACTGTCAGCAAAAATCAGCGGGCAAAACAGAATGCCAAAGAAAAAATCTAAATCATATTCTTGCTTGCCATATTGCAGAGTTTTGTGAGCAAAGAAATAAAAGATCTTACATCTTGTACTGATTGAAATCGACTTTTAGAACGACGTCGTACTGAAAGATTGCTGTGGCCGCGGGAGCCATCACTCCTTCCCACTTCTCAGAGGTGGGAATGAGAGCTGGAATTATTTTTTCAAAGTCCGGGAACACGCGGGAAATTTTTTTCTGGTGAGGGAGGGTTAGTATAAAACTCGTAGCCAAACATTGCAGTTATAATGGGGGCCACGTGGGCACCCAAGAAGCGCTTGAGGAATTAAAGCAATTAGCGCCTTTTGGGTGGGTAACAAAGAAAGACGAGACCACGTGGCGTTTCCACCGACGAAGCCGAGGCACTCTAGCTGGCGCGTGCGAAGTAACACCTAATATGCCTTTGTTTAGTCTAAAAAAGATTGCTTTGCTCGAGAAGTTTAATTCTAATAGTTTGACCGAATGACGATTTCTATAAAATGCTATGCTAACCCTACTAAGTTTGAAAATTCATTTCTTACCCCTTTGTCAAACTCAAACTTCAATTTTAATAAATACTTTTAGCCACCTACTGTTTTCTTAAATGACAAGTCCCACTCATAAAAATTGCCGACCAAGGTTTCTTGAAATAACAAAATCCCATTTATAAAAGTTTAAAAAACTAAATACCCTACTATTGACTAAAGTCAAACAATTATTTTTGTCTTTTTGAATAAAAATTAAAAAAAACTATAAAAATATTAAAATTTAAATTTAAAAATAAATGAAATTAAAATAATAATAAAATTTTAAAAAAGTAATCACTGCCACCGACAACAGTGTCGTATTTAACCTCGTCAGGTGATCAAAAACAATCGTATAGTTCTATTAACGGTCGGATATGACTACCACAATAGTAGAGGTAGTTAGATCTAACCACCAAAAATCTAGTAGAGGCAACTAGATCTAACCGTCTCTGTCATTTAAGATGATCGAACACTATCGATGTTAAGCATCCGATCATTTTCGACTTTCTTCGATAGTAGAAACGACTAGATTTAGCCACTTTTGTCAAATTGCATCTGCTATCGTGACAACCAAATCTAACCATCTAATGAGGTTAAAAGCGGTCACCGTTGTTGACAACGATGACTGTTTTTTTAAATATTAATTTCATTTTTCAAATTTTTATTAATTTATTCAATTTTTTAATTAATTAATTTAAATTTGTTTTTAATATTATTTATATTAAATTTTATTTTAATATTAATATTATTGAATTTTATAAATGATATTTTGATCTTTTAACAAAAAAAAAAATTTGTGAGTATTTGACTTCTTAAACTTTTATAAGTAAGATTTTGTCATTGAAAAAAACCTTGGATGAGAATTTATCGTTTGACCAATATTTTTATCACTATATATCGTATATAATAAAGTTATAATCATTTAAACTACAATTAAGATAAAAAAAATTACATTTTCAATTTAATTTTTTTTTTTTTCATTTTTCCTTCCTTTCACTTCATCCTCAAGACTTTTATATTTCATATTTATTCAAGTTTATGGATATCTAATTATGCATTTTATTACAAATAACCAACAAATGAAGATTGAATCAAAGGTCCCTAGTTACAGTAAAACCAAACTATCTTTATTAATAAAAATATATGAAGAATAACAACTAAATAAATTAAAGAAAATGATAAAAGTGTGTGAATGTTACAATACAAAAAAGGATGGACTATGCTGCTGTCATACAGTCAATAATGTTTTAATTATAGGAAGAAACTAAAAAAAATACCACAATATTCTTCATGAACAATAGAACATGACATATGACAATAAAATAAGTAAAGCCTGAATATTTTAATCCTTGCAGAAGAAATCTTTTTCTATTTTTGTCCTATTTTCAGTATAAGGATCATTTTTATCTTTATGGGAAAAATTTTTTTATGATCTTGTCCCATCATCTCTGATGTAAGATGACTTAAACACCTACTTATTAACTGAAGTTAACGGTTAAATTTAAAGGTTAACAGTTAAATTTTAATCGTCAGAAAGATATTTTTATTATTTTAACAAAAAAAATTTTAAAATAATAAAATAAATTTTATAAAAATATAAAATATTATTTCAATATAAAAAAATTTTAAATATATTAAAATTATTAAAAATTTTGAAAAATAAAAAACAACCACCATTATTGATGCTCATGGCGACAATCGAAAACAACCACTTAATTATAAGGGCAACTAGATATGACCACTCCACTTGGTTGAGATGGTTAAAATAGGTCACCTTTTATTCTAGAGAAGACTACCGGCTACCAACGAAAGCAATCAAAAATGGTTGAAAATGATCATTTTTTACCCTTTCGACTATTTTTGTTCATAATTATTGATAGAAGTGGTTAAATCTAGTCACCTCTGTTAAAATAGGACTGTCTTTTTCGGTTATTTGATTTCATTATAGGTACCACTTTTGTCGTAGGTAATGACTACCTTTTTAATTTTTTAATATTCAAATATATTTTTTGATATTGTTATATGTAAATATTATTTTATAATTTTATTATAAATTTTTATTTTTTAATAAAGATATTTTCGTTATTTTATTAAAATACTAATAAAATTAGATGAAAAATAGTAAAAAAAAATAGATATTTAAATTTTTAAAAGTTAGGAGGTAGGAATTTATCTTTGAGTAAAACTTTGGGTGAGAATATATCCTTTTACCTTATAATAATTCAAAATTTTTAATAATAATTTAGTATTTAAGAGTTTAAAAGATATATATATATATAAAAGAATAAATTAAAGATATATTGATTTCCTTTCCCAATAAGAGGGATTTTAATTGTCTTAGTCCTTATTTTTGCCTATATTTTTATCCCATGCATATGTACACTAAATTAGAAGCATGTATATCAAGGCAATGACCCAGGACCCAAGAGTCTTTTTTGTTATTTTTATTTGGCTAAATGACTATGTCCCACCTAGGCCTTGATAAAATGATATAGTTTTATTATTTAAATTTAAACAAGTTAATTTCTCATTATTTTATCAAAATTAATAATTAATTTTAATAATTAAAAATATTTATTTTATTTTATCTAAATAATATAAAAAATATATTTTAAATATAAATATTATTTTTCAAAACATACTAGATATAAGCGAATATTTTAACTATCTTATTTAAAAATTATCATATTCACTTGATATATTTTTTAAAATGTATTATAATGTTAATAGTTTATAACATGATATTTAGATCTCTAATTAATTGTGATCTTTAGAAAAAATTTGTATTATGTTTAATTAAAATTAATATAAATTAAAATATAAAATATTTAATGAAATTTTAAGAGGAAAGGAGTTTGAGAATCTTTTTATTATTTCAATAAAATTTAAAATATACAATTAAATTTAATAATCAATTTTAAAAAAAATATGAGGAGTTAATTTCTTTAAACTTAAATAATAAAAATATATTATTTTATCAACATTGAGAGAAAAATAATCATTTCGCCGTTTTATTTTGGTGTCGTCCAATCTTTGATATTATTTAAGTTGATAATAATTATAAGTGCGAGTTCCATGACTTTTATACATGTCTATAAGAGCAGGGGTTAAATGTTAAAATTTGAATGTAGTATGGATTTCAATAATATCAAAGAAAATAAGAACTATATGGGGGAAACTGCACTTCGATAAAAGCATATATTCCAATTATGGCAGTAAAGAAGGGGCAACATCATAAAAAGCAAGGTATCCCAACCAAACCTGATGCAGCTGCTTATGAAGTCTGAGCTTCTTTGTGTCATTGAAATGAAAATTACCAAACTGCAGTAGGTTATACAGAATATTAAGGGTTTGTCCATAGCTAGAGCACAACACAGTCCACCATGGGAGTAGCCAACAACGTAACTGCAGTTCTAAACTTTATAGCTTTCTTGTGTTCCATCCCCATCATAGCTTCCGGCATCTGGTTAGCGTCCAAGCCTGACAATGAGTGCATCTATCTCTTTCGCTGGCCTGTTGTCATCCTCGGTGCCCTGATCCTTCTAGTCTCTCTCTGTGGCTTCCTTGGAGCCTACTGGTACAAGGAGACTCTTTTGGCTTTCTATCTATGTTGCATGGCCATACTCATTGGACTCCTCCTCATTCTCCTTGTTTTTGCCTTCGTTGTAACCAGACCTGACGGTAGCTATGCCGTCCCTGGACGAGGCTACAGAGAGTACCGCCTTGACGGGTTTTCCAGATGGTTGAGGGATCACGTTGTTGACTCCAAAAATTGGAACAAGATTCGAGCTTGTCTCAGTGACACTGATGTCTGTTCTAAACTTAACCAAGAATTTGTCACCTCCGATCAGTTCTTTATGGCTCACATCTCTCCTCTTCAGGTACCTTTCCCTTCTAATGCCAACAACCCAACATCCCTTTCTCTTTACTCTTTTCAGTTTTAGAATATTTTCAACCATAATTTAGTATTAATTTCCAAAATACATAGTTTTTCTTCACGAATACAAAAAAATTAGCAAAGATTTGGTGGGTAAACGAACATGATTCCTTCTCTTAGTGATTGGACTGAGATCAGACGAACAGTGACTGATTTCGAGAACTCACTGGAGAAAGGCAAGACTGGATAGTTCTCCAAACACAGGAGCAGGACCCACTTCTTTCTTCAAAAAATTGTATTAGGGCCTACCATAAGGTTATTGCGTTGTCTTTATTGCAAAAAATCGCATTGATAGTCATGGTAGCCAGCTTTGGCATAGATGGTGTGGCGCTTTAGTTTTCTTTCTTTTCTATAAGCAGTTCTTTTTACTGTTTATTTTTTTTTTCCTAGGATTATGGATTGATTTTGTTGTGATACAGTCAGGATGTTGTAAGCCTCCAACGGTTTGTGGTTTCGGTTATGTGAACCCAACACTGTGGCAAAACCCAGCAAATCCAACGGCTGATCCGGACTGCTATTTGTGGAACAATGACCAAAACCAACTCTGCTACAATTGTAATTCCTGCAAAGCCGGCGTGTTGGGGAACCTGAGAAAAGAATGGAGGAAAGCCAATGTAATTCTGATTGTGGCAGTTGTGGTACTGATATGTGTTTATCTGATTGCCTGCAGTGCCTTCAAAAATGCCCAAACTGAAGACCTCTTCGGCAGATATAAACAGGGTTGGTCTTAAATCCATTGTCCAAACACATCGCACTTGTCAGTTTGATGGTTTTGCCAGTTCTTGTTTCTTTTCTTATCCTCTCAAAAAACAAGTGTCTTTGTTACTGGAGTTTTTAGACCAGAGTGTCCCACTGAAGTTTCTAATTGAGTATTTCATAACAAGGGCACCGACCTCAGCGACTGATTTTGAAGAAACAAGCGCTTTTCGATGCTTCAGCTCTTCCAAGAACTGCAACACTGTTGCAATGTTCTTAGTGACATTAATATGATTACTTAATTATATGTCAAGCAAAGAACTTCGGTAAGGACAAAAGACAGAAACTAATAAAGAATTCACAGATTCTACTCTTCCCGTACGGGAAACCCCTTCCCCTGAAGACAATACACTTGAAAGTCATACAGTATAAATTCCGATGCAAAGGTTACAAAATTGAAATCTCGTGTACCCACAAACCCTTTGGGGCCTTTGGCCGACAGAGAAATGAGAATGCGAGCCCTGAAATTTGTTGAATTACGCAGTAGATGCCTTTCTAGAGTAAACAATGTACAAGGGGTCCGAGCGGCCTGGATTGGGAGAAATGTCCACAGCCTGCAAAATAAAAGTACATTTCTTGTCATATTCACGTTCGGTATTCAAACCACTTCCACAATACAAGTATTAAGGGTTAAGCAAGTCTGAATTTAGAGGAAGTAAGAGAAAAGAAAACACCAACAGAAAAATCAGAAATTCACAGATCCAGCATGGCAAGGGTTGAATTGAAATTATAATAAATGAAGAACTCTATGGTTATCAGGTTATGCCAACAGGTACTATACTAGAAGTATTCAAGAAATCAATTACCTGAGGGGGTTCAAATCCTCCAGCGTAATGGAAATAGGACCCAACAATCATGACATGGTCAGCATCGCCTGTTGATGTCCATATTGAGACAGCTTTCGTCCAAAAGCAACGATTGGAAAAGCTGGGTTATAAGCATATCACATTAGTAAAAAATTGTTGGACATAGAATAGAGATTGAAGATTAGTAAAGAAAAGTTAAAAATTGAGCTGTGGAAAGATCCAGAAAGATCAGAAAATTGCTTCATAGTATCAGGTATAGATTAACACAAGCCATGAAGTTAAACTTGCAATGACTCTGAATTAAGGAAAAAATTACCACCTCATTATAGCCAATCCACCAGGCTTAAGAATCCTTCTCATTTCTTTGAAAATTTCAATTGGCTTTGTCAGATAATCAACACTGACCTGTGAGATTTTAAAAACCTGATATAAGCATTTTCAAAACATGACTTTCTTCACTGGTCCATTGAATTATGAGTTTTCCAAAAATTTTTCATCATTAAATGTATGAAATTATAATCTTAGCAGCATAGTTTTTGGCTGAGATTTGCATCACAATGTTCAATAAGACACAAAAAAGAAAAGAAAAGAAACATCTCCAAAACATAGCAGGTTTATAGGACACAAGCTACCAGTTTAAACACATCAGGTAAATCAAACTGGTTCTGACTGCAAAACATCAATATGTTGTATAATTTCATTTCACGTTGAAAAAAGTAACACAGTTTTGTAAATAATGCTTATATCTTAATGGATCTGATAACTTTAGATACTTTACAAGTCAATTCAGAACTTTGAGCCATGAAATTCACAAATATGAGGTGGCTTATTGTGAGAGTATCTGTATAAGTAATTCTTCTGTAAGTATAAGTACCCTAATTCTTAAGAAGAAGCATATATATCTTACAACCTTGTAGGCCACAGTTTAGTTTAGGTATCACCAGTCTACTTGTTTGTGACATGTCAAATGATTCTAAGCTGTAACCTACTGAAGCTTGAGGTAAAACAAGTAATACACAAAAATGTGGGAAAAGGAATATATTGGTTCTGATGTGTCCTAATACTTGTGTAAGAATTTTTTCAGCAGTAATAGGAAAGCATACACTAGCAACATTTACATGAAAAACCAATGAAATAGTCCTGAGATGTAAATGATGTACATACCACATTGGTAATGACATCAAAGGAATCGTCATCAAATGGAAGTTTAGGATTTAAATTTAAGTCTTGCACAACATACTCAGTCAAAACCTGCGGAGAAATTCAAGCACACCATGTCTTTAACTCATCAATAATGGCTTTATAACCATGTGTCCAAATTAGTACATTAATTATGATGCCCAGTATAGCGGCATCATATTAGACAGAGGTTGCAACTCAACCCACTCAAAGAAGGGTGTCCATATAACATTATTTACATGCTCATACTTTTATCCTACTTGTCTCATGATACTTGATATTTAAGAAGTTATGCTGAACATACTGATTGATCCACAGCAAGGTTTTCCTTGTTAAAAATTTTGTTGGGAAATAACTTAAGGAGAACTACTTTCAACAGCCACTATCCAACCAATAACAATTTTGAAGAAGAAACCCTAATCAAGATTGATTTTGTTAATAATATTGCAAATGATAAATCAGAAAAAGTGGCAACAAATTTTGGATTTTTGATTGTCCATATTAAACAGTTAAAGTAGAAACTTACTGGATTCCGCTTCAGCTCCTCTTCATTCATGCCCATTCCAACTATCCGATCTTGTTTGTACCCTGGTGGATAATGGCTCACCTAAATATAAAGCCAATAATGGGGGTTATGAGACACCATGGAATGGCACAACCATACAGATTCAATATGCCTTACCCAACTGCTACACATATCTAGAATGCTTATTCCTGGAATGTTGCTAGGAGGGAAAACCTCTGAATAATATTTAGTCAATGCAGCAATGGCTGGATCATCAATGTGTGTCACAAATCGAGGAGCTTCATAGAAAAATGAATCTGGTGTCCTGAAAATATCAATTGTTGTATTTCAGATATAGAAAAATCAAAAACCGTATATAAGCTTGCAGTGATGGAATTTGTAACAATTGAAACTACTAATAGATATTATAAAGTTTCAGCACAAGCGGAGGCCATTTGGATGAGCAGCTCGCATTGTCCCTGATTTAGAGTTTAATGCAGGCAAAAAAGTTTACAGAGCCTTTACTCATCAAAGCGCTGAAAATCCTCCTCCTTGAAAGGGAATTGCTCTGGCCATTCAACATTCTTCAATATCTATGAGATCAAAGTGAAATGCATTATTGAGATGATACCCTATACTTACAATGGCCAAAAAAATTCTCAAAGAACAAAGAAATATTCGTTAGATTTAAGACCAGTCACATTAATTACAGGAAATGTAACTGCAATGAGCCTTCTACTTAGCCAATCCTGCCAAACTTCCCACTCAAATACAACTGCACTTAACATAGACGAGGCTCCCAAATTTTATGACCCAAACCCATCACTCAATAGATAATCGAATTGCTTCATTAATGCTAATCTTTAATCAATTACTGATAATGTACATGTTTTTATCTTTGTTCAGGCATGGCACATTATCAGAAGCTCAATGAATTGCATTCCAAGTCCATCCCATCATATTTCATTAACAACAGACCAACCCATAATATCACAATTCAAAAACAAACAAAGAATTCTTGTTGATAATAGCTGTTGAAGATGAAAACTTTACCTCTTCGACAGCACCCTTTTGCCTTGCAGAAGCAGTGAAGGATTTTGAGGCAACACTACCCGCCATACTCAAAAAGTGAGTCCAAGATGCAGCTCCCAGACCCAGCACAAGACGGCGAGGTGCTCTAATTCCAATGTCACACTTGTTCAGAGCTTTCGAAAGACTGGAAACCGAAGTAGAACAAGAAAAAGTAGAGACTGAGGCAGAGGAAACAGCAGGTAAGAGTGGGAACTTCCGGTGCAGTGTCAGACGAGGAAGATTTACCATGTTTGATAACATTGAAGAACAGTGTCTCTGTGCGTCCGTGTATAGACATACATATGCTTGGATTTTGGGACTTTGGGATTAGATAACAACATGCATGTGGATCATTATGATTCTGCAGTTTGGTAAACTAGTGATATAGATTGCAGTTACGTGGCCGTCTTTCAATAGCAACGTTATGATACTACTTCCGGACACATCACTGAAAACACAAGAACTTGGTTCAGATTGCAACCTGTTCAAAGTTGATAATTTAACCCACAAAAAGGAAACATGCTACACAACTATCTAAAAATCTGTTTATTCATTCCTGCATGATAGGTGTATATTTGTTGAATTAAAACCTTAACTTTTAATCAAGTGAGACCCGCATAAATATTATCTAATCCACCCTCGCTTGGATGGCAGTCATCCCTTTTGAGTGGCTGTCCAGCATTGTTAAAAAAAAAAAAAAAAAAGCGGCCAAATGACTAGTTTCCATCCTAGAATTAATGAAATTATAGATTATTATGACTAAGGCTGACAAAAAATAAAATTTTTACATATTTATTAAATTTATTAATAGTATCTACTAATATTTTTTTTAATAAGGTCATTTAGATAACAAAGTACTCTTAAACTAAATAATATTTTACTCTTAAAATTTTATTAAAAATCATTTTATAATGATTTGTATTAATTTTAATCAAAAATAATAAACAATTTTATATAAATAAATAGAAGTATTAATGATATATAATTATACATTTAGGACTAAATTATAATGTTTTAAAAATTTAAGAGGTGTTAATGAAAATTGTAAAAGGACTTCTAAAATCTAAAAGAAGTTTTAACGTGTTTTTAAAATTTTGAAATTTTAATATTTTTCTTAATAGTTTTAAAAATTATAATTACACATTTGAAAAACACAATAAATTAGAATCGTAAATATCATATTACAAATTATTTAGAATATATATATATTTACCAAATATATGAGTTGAATATTATAAATTCTTAAACAAAATAAAAAAAAATATTCATTTATCTCAGATAAGTTTTTTAAAAAATAACATTTATGTCCAAAATATATTCTTATTATAATATTTGGATCAAATGACATAAATATTTTTTAACCTTAAAACCAACAGATAACTTTAATAAATGTATGTAAATTTAATTTTTTTAAAATTTAATATATGAAAAATTATCATTTTATCAGACTTTAGGCGGAAAAAAAAGTTGTTTGGACGCAAAAATATTAAACTATTTCCATAAAATATTTTAGGGTCAGAAATGTTACTTTATTAAACAAATTAAATATGATATTAGTGTAAAATGTGAAGATTAGTGGACAACATAAAACAAAGGATGAAATAAATATGGCCATAGATTGGTAGGTGGACTTCAATTTGGATTCCATCCATCTTGTCTCATCTTAATATTAAAATTTGCCTAGTCATGATTATATACAAAGGAAAAAACTTTGTTGTTTATAAATGACAGATTCTTTTATGCATTGCTTTCACTCAACTAATCCTTTTGTCTTTGCATCACTGGATAAAGCTGTATTCCCACATCAAATAATTACAATTGATATGGAAATTTTTTTATCAAAATGAGTTTAAATACTAGACGAATTTACAATTATACATTAGAATGGGATTGGACGAATTTGCCCCAATATATAAAGGAGATCTTGAAAGAAGTTGACTTATATTCAAAAATTGAGAAGCCAACAAAGGCAGAGATTGTTCAGTAAAAAATCACTCGTTGTTATGAAATTTTTGTATCAAAATGAGTTTGAATGTTGGTATGCAATGTTCATTGCTTTTCTTTTAGAGATTTTTGCAATTTTATGGTTTAGAGTTAAGTTTTCCGTTTTGGGTATGATTTTAGGAATTTCTAGTGATGAATGTTATGTTGGTTGTGTGAAAATTGGTATATCATTAACAAAAAAGTAATTAAAAAATGATTTGAGTACATTATGTGGTTTAAAATAAAAAATTTGACGTAAAAATAATCTAAATTTCATTGGTAGACATGATTTACCTCTTAAACATAATCTTACATGTTTGTTAAATCACATCTATCAATGAGATTTTGTTGAACAGGGTAAAATGTAGTTTTTTGATAAACACTTTAACTCAGATTTTATTGGTTGTGGGTTAAATATATTTTATTGAAAGTTTATATTTAATGAGGATTAACTGATATAATATAATAAACACGATGAGTTTTTTATGGTTAACTAAGTGTTAATATCTAGAGGTGCTTATATTTTTCACTAGGTGCTAGTGTCGGTGTTGACATTCTCCAATAAGTGAATCAAACCAATCTTTTGCTTGTTGCCAAAGACTTCATACTCCATCACTCGATTCCATATTCTTCATATCTTCATATTCAAATCTTTGAATAAGAATTTCGTTCATTTTCTTACCCTGATCAAAAGCATTTAAAATTGAAACATAATCTTTTCATCCACCTGCCTCATCTTTAATAGTCGACAAAAACTTTAAACAAGGAACATTAGCGAGATCATCTCAACCAAAGTCTAACATTCACACTACCCTATTCCTCTTCCTCTTATCTCGATTTATCACCACCATTTTCTTGATTGCATTATGGGTGTTAAACTTCATGATTAGCTACAAATAGAGAACAATATTGTTTCTTTTGAAAGTTAGTGGAAGATCTAGAAGTCGCTCATGCTTTGGAACCAAATATTGTTGATGCTTTTCTTGTTTTTGGAGCAACCATAACATTCAAAGGGTTTACTTTGTGTCATCTTCTTTGATAAGACAATAATACATGTGACATTTTCATCAACTTTAATTTTGTACTACATTCCATTGATAAAGTATTCAAGATTTATAGTAATCAGATGTAATTTCACTTACGATCTATACACAAACAAGAATCAATGACTCTACCAATCGTTAGTATATCATTTATTTAGATTAATTATCATTATTTTTTATTTTCTTCCAACATACGTGATTGCATTGTCATCCATAAAGGTTCATTGCCCCTCATACCCAACAATATAATAATAATAATAATAATACTAACATTTTGATTAATTTTGTAACTATAAATTAAATATCTATTAATTATATAAGAAGATACATTGAAAATAAGTAAAACCTTAAGAAGTGTTTGGTTGTTTCGATATTTTATTTTTTATTACTAATATTATTTTATTTGGCTTGTAAGTAATAAAATATTTTCGTAATATTTTATTACAAATGGTAATGTGATAAATAATGTAAAAGGTCTGATTACCAAAGTTAATTTTGTTGCAATTTTATTCTTGGTTATTAAAATTTTTGGATAAAAATACCTTCATTTTTTAATTAAAATAATAATACTAATTTATATATAATATTTTTTATTATATAATAATTATTTATATATATTAATTTTATCATGCATAATAATAATTTATACTTAATAATAAATAATTTTACCTTATGATGAAATATATCAAAAAAATATTATTCACAAAATATCATGTAACCCCTTTATAGTATAAAATATCATAATACCTCCCAATTTCATAAATTATAATAAAATTACATCTTAATCTAATTGATATGAATTCGTCGATTTTTTTTTTGGTTTTACTATTTTTATGACATTTTTTTCCAAAAGAATAAACATATAAGTAAATATTCATCTTTATATCTAGATTCGATAAAATTTTTTATTTGATTTTGAATTTTTGACTGATTTCTTGCCAAGAAGATTATTAAAAGTAGAAGATAAATAAAGAATATTAGAATTTTGTTCACTATTAAAGGTTAGGGATAAGGGCAAATTTGTGATTATATGAGATTCTTTCCATGAAGCTAACCCCTAAAATATTGACTAAAATCAATACACCCATATAAATATTATTTTAATTAATTTTTCCCAAATTTTTTCTATAAATAATTCCGACTCACTTTCTCATTCCGTACTTTCTCCTAATTTCCAGGAAGACTCTCCAAACCCATAACCATCTTCAACTCCTCCCGAAAATGGATCGACGCAGATTCATCGTCGAGGCCGCCGAGGCCGAATCACTCGCTTGGCAATCCGGGCTCACAATCCACCAACTCCTGCCTACTTTAGTCAAATCCGCCAAGTCCCTTGCGCGCCCACCCATCTCTAACTACCACGTTGGGGCTGTGGGTCTCGGCTCTTCGGGTCGGATCTTCTTAGGATGCAACCTCGAATTCCCAGGTCTACCTCTCCATCACTCTGTCCACGCTGAACAGTTCCTCGTCACCAACCTCATCCTCAATGCGGAGCCCCGCCTCCAATGCTTCGCCGTCTCCTCCGCTCCTTGCGGTCATTGCCGGCAGTTCTTGCAAGAAATCCGGAACGCTTCTGATATCAAAATCTCTGTGACGTCTTCCGATGAGAACACTCAACAACAACAGGAAGATCATGGATGTAATTATTTCACGTTGTCTCATTTTCTGCCTGACAGATTCGGTCCCGATGACCTGTTGGAAAAGGATGTTCCTTTGCTGCTGGAAACTCATCAGAACGGCTTGTCTTTTGTGAACGATGACATTGATGGTGATAGTTATGACAAGTGTTGTAACGGTGAGGTGTCGGAGAGTTTAAAGTCTGCAGCTTTAGAGGCCGCGAACAAGTCTCATGCGCCGTACAGCAAGTGCCCATCTGGGGTAGCGATTATGGATTCTGAAGGGACAGTTTACAAGGGCTCTTATATGGAATCCGCTGCGTTTAATCCAAGCTTGGGTCCTGTACAGGCAGCGCTGGTGGCATACGTGGCGAGTGGGAACGGTGACGGGTATGAGAGGATTGTGGATGCGGTATTGGTGGAGACAGAGGGCGCAGTTGTGAGACAAGAACTCACAGCCAGATTGCTTTTGCAGGTGATCTCGCCCAAGTGTCGGTTCAATAATTTTTTTTGTAAAAGGGCTTCTTGTTGATGACTCTTTATGTGTTTTGTCCAATTGAAGCATGGCTGAGAATGATGGATGAACGAATAAAATTGTAATATCTCTTCTTCTACAGTCGTTTATCACAGGAAATTTGACTGTCAAGGGCTTAATGCTAATGTGATATGTAAGGTACAACGAATAACAGATGTGTTGTTTTCCAAAATTTGGTAATTGCCAGCCCCTAGATAGGCGTTCATGCTGCAGCGGATTCCAATTTGTTTAACTTTTCTTCAAGATTGTGTCATCATCAACTCAAAGTCAATTGCTTGCTTTTGATTTTAACCTCCCAACCTCCATCGGTAAATACTAAGTGGCTGGACATTAATGGCGAGAAGACTTAAAAGAAGGAACTCGGTGAGATGAGATTCGTCAAGTCTGTGTGTCTTGTGTCATTTGTGATTAAGGCAGAGCAATGTACTGATGTCTAACAGTGAGACTTGAAGAGGAATCGATACTTTGTTCTGCAGTTATATGTATGAGATATGGCAAAGCATAAATTCTCTGAGGGTAATGCATTTCCAATCTAAAAGATAAGCTTATAGTGATGGACAATATAAAGAATAAAAGTAAACCGATTGGCCATGTTGGGAACCCGAAAGGCAATCCAATTCAAAGACAATGCTCGCTGCTTTCTGCTCGTATGGTGTCCCCCATTCGAACGAGGCGAAAATTTAATAAATTTAAACCGCTACCTAGAGGGTTCATGTGGACGGAGATGAGTCGGATAAACTGAGAACGGTCTAGCTTGTAATGCACAACTCTTACATTTAGAACATATTTCCCATAAGTTTCTCTTTATTCTAATTAGTACGAACAACTGTGATCAGTGCCTGAAAGCATGGATAAGTCTTCTACTCCAAGAAAAAGATAAGAATTTCACAAGATAGTAGACCTCACAAACATTCATGAGACAATTTTCTACTCTTCCATTAATGGTTATAAGGGAAACCTATCTTTTCATGTCTATAAGAGAAAACTATTTTCTCTTTCCTAATCAAGATTATGTAGTTAATGAAATTGTTTTGTTTTAGTTCAATTAGAATGAGAATAAATATTGATAATCATATTTGAATTAGAAATATCCGGATTCTATTATTTGAGTAGAGTTTTTTCTCTCAATCTTATAAATATGAAAGATTAATACAGAAAGAATGAAAGATAAAAAAAGAGAAGAGGAAAAGGAGATGGATTGAAAAAAAAAAGAAATGTTAGCATATATTAGAATTTGTATACATACACAAAAAGAGAATCATTATTCTCGTTGAAGGGTTCGAGTTCGAAGTTACATCCTTTTTAGGATACTATATACTATATCAATAACATTCAAAACTATATTATGGACACAAGTTTTTTGACTATTAAATTGAATCATAATAAAAATATATATTTTTTTGTGTGTGTTTTTTTATATTCATTTTATCTTACACAGTAGTAGATATTAGGATTCATTAGCGAATCTTTAACATTAATAGCGTAGCTTACTTTGCATAAAGCTCTAAATTGTGTATATTAATTAGTAATAAAAAATATTATTAACAATTTGGCGATTAGAAAGAGGGCCCAACCATACTTTGTTATTGCATATGTCTATCATTCATTAACCTTTGGTGTACCAATTTTCTCTTAAAAAAGTCTTAGATAATTAGGAATCTGACATCAGTCTGAGATCCTCTCGTCTAGCTATTCATAGTTAAGCAAACATAACAACCAAACCTTACTATAGCTCCTTAGCCAAGACCAACTAGTGGTAATCCCTTAGACACCACTAAACAAACATTTTGTGTTGCCTTATTAACATCTTCATCAGTAAGGGGACTTGTCCCCCTAATGGAGGTAGCTGTAGAAAAATTTATGTCTTTTTCAACCATTACTTATTAGGATAAATGTCCTATAGTCATGTATTCTGTTGTATTGATTGTATAATGTATTTGTACATTTTTATTATTAATAAAGAGGCATCCTATTGATATTATATGATGTGTATAATTAATATGTCCTTTCAATAGTAGAACTAAGATGAAAGAATCAGTTGACTGATCTTGTTTTTCTTACGTATTCATTCATTGCTCTTCTAGAAACGTTCATAATCTTGACATTGTTATGACCTAAAGTACAAACAATAGTGATAAGATTATCATAATGTTGAATGATTTTATCAAAAGGTAATGATAGTTTACATTTGTCAAACTATTGTTTGTAGTTTGATGCAACACATGAGTGTATGATTTAGTGGTTATATTTATTGGACAAATCTAACAAAAAAGATTCTATATAGATGACAACTCTTGTGTCTATATAAATATCCTCTTAATTTAGTGGTATATGCGGTCATTTGACTTGAGGTCATCTAGTGTTGAAATTGATACAATTTAACGTTGTGAAGCATGCCCTATATTTAAGGTTATTATAAAAGTAAACGATTGATTGTATCGCGATTAATACAAAAGTTATGGTTGATTAATAGAGAATTTGTCACTCTTGAATACAAGAGTAGTCTCTTATATGTGTGTTGATACTTATCCATGCTCAATAAATTTTATAGTGGGATTGAGTTATAACTCAATCTAATATATCCGATCTAAACATATATCAATTCAAACGAGAAGAAACTGAGATAGACACATATATATGTTTCAGCCTCAAGAGACATAATGTGACAAAGGAATCAAATTCTACCTTAACCATTAAGTTGTACAAATTCAAAATTGTTCCCTGACACTACTTGTCTTTGTGGTTATAATGTCTTATTAGAAATCGCTTATAGTTTGTGTCTGAATTCAATCTGAATTTAAACATTATCAATAGAATAGGGTGATTGTGGGTTACACGCAACAATGTTTGAATAAATCTTAAAGGCATAAGATTGATTGCTTCTAATAAAGGGTTATGCTTGTGTTGTTGTCAGTTGACTTATCAAATATGAATGGATAAGGTTGAAAGTCAAAATTAAGATATTAACTTGACAACAGTTGTAAGTAGTCATATACATGATCATGTGCATCTTGAAAGATGGTAGAATTGTAGTGTTTATTAAATTGGTTTGGATCAAGCCAGAGTCAATTTGAATTTTGAAAACTTGCTAACACATGGGCGTGCATGTAGGTTCCAAGGGCATGTATTTTAGTTAGTGGATAGTTATTAACATGATTGATTTGAAACTCTGAGGATCGAGGTGATTAACTTAATCATAAATTCAAATTAACATTGGACACACGATCGTGCATAATTCATACACAATCGTATGTGATTAATATGATAGAGCATGATTATACACATTTTACGTGCATGATTGTGTGTCATGTTTTTGATAAATATGTGACGAATTTTTAACCTAAACATTTTTATCACTTTGCCAAAACACAAACACATGCATGTGCCATTTTACACTACACGTCTGTTCACTCCAACTGTTAGCACCGTTTTATGCTTCAACTATTTTCAAGACTTCTACCTATGTGGACACCACAACAATTCCACTTCGAGGATTGAAATAGTAAACTCTAAGCCATGTAACAATATAGTTGACCAATGCAAGTATAAAAATCTAAATACCTTATGGTTTTTATTTTCATATATTTTCATGTACATTAGAAAAAATGATGATTCTGCCTTTAGGTGTTCCCAAACTTTGAATTGAAATTTTTGAATTGGTTGTATAGACGCCTCTTTGACGATAAAAAACTTTCAACAATGGTATCAAAGCTACCATTTTTCATCTATGCAAGAATTGATTTACCCGTGATTGTATGTTAATTGGACCAATTCTTGTTTTGATATTAACATGATTAAAATTTGTAATTACAATGCATATTGTGTGTTGTTTTATTTATTTTAATTTTCTATAATTTTTTCTTGGATGGATTGTGGATTATGATTGTAAGTGTCATTCGGTTGAATGGCCTAACTTTGCATTGTTATGCAAAATTGCTTCCATTATGCATTGTTATGTGTAATGAGAGTTGTTGTTGGGATGACTTTGGCATTTATGTTGTTTCATGTCATGCCGACAATAGCCTGCCAAATTTGGAAAGAATTTCTAGCAATTTGCTTCATGGCAAATTCTAGAAATTACGTCATGCATGGGTGTGTACTTAATGACACATGTTCATGTATGCACGTAATACATAAAGCCATGACTCCCTGTGTTCCTCCTGTGTTCTTATGCATGGTTGTGCACTAATCACGCACGTCCATGTGTAAGGCAAAAACCTGTCAGTGTGTGTGTTATTATTATAGTCATGAATCTAACTGCGCAATCTTATGGAATTTTATAGAATTCTAGTTGGGGTTTAACATATGGCCTTGTGGTGTAGTAGTACGCCCATCTATGACAGTATTTGTAGTTTTAACCTTGTTATTGAAATAGGGATTATATTGTAAATTCTTGATCTTGAAGGGATTGGAATGTAATTTTATAAAAGTATAAGAGGTAAAATGTAATTTGACACCTAATTAATAATTTAAATTAATTTATTAATTTTAATTGACGTATGTATATTTTGTTGAACATATATATATGCAGGGTGTCTAGTGTATGAGTTTTAGACTTGCTTATAAATGTTTCAATTTCTTGGAATATATGTAATTTTTGGTAAATATGACCTATGTGTCTTGCTTTATCTATGTTTTTTTAATGTAGTTCTTCTCTCATCTCCTTCCCTTTAAATGTAATTTGAGGTTTATGTATTTACAATATAAATATTAGAATATAAATTATTTAATTTGGTTGTTTTTAGAAGGCCAAAGGACTTATTCCCACCCATAGTTTGAGGCGGGGACAAAGTCCCACCCTCTAACTTTTAAAAGTCCAGATTCTCAACTTTGGACCAAAATTCGAACATATTTTATAATTTTTTACACGAAATGACTAAAATGTCTTTTAACAAATAAAAATTTATAATAAAATTATAAAATAATTTTTAAATATAAAAAATTTTTAAAAAAATTAAAAATTTAAAAAAAAATAAACTAGTCACCGCCGCCGATGGTGGCCATTGATAACGGCATCAAGTAGCCCTTTTCAATCGAAAAAAGTGATCGAAAATGGCTGTTGGGACCAATACCGGCCCTTTTCGATTGTTTTCGATGGCCAGATCTAGCGGAGATGGCCAGACCGAATGAGGAGGTCAGATCTAGCCTCTCTTGGAAGCAAGTGGCCAGAGACTGCCACCTGGTGTCGGCGGGGGTGGCTAGTTTATTTTTTAAATTTTAAAATTTTTAATATATTTTTTAATTTTTTAAAATTTTATATTTATATAAAATTTATTTTATTATTTTATTAAATTTTAATCTTATGAAAAACTTTAATGGCTAAAGAAATAATACTAGAGAGGGAGTAAATAAGATTATTTAAAAATCTAATGCAATTATCACAACAAATAATTATAATAGCAATACACAACAATCACAATAAAGAGATAAAGAGTTTAAAGAGTGCTTAGCCGGTTTATAGAGGTTTGGAGCTTTTAACACAAGCCTCCTACATTCTCTTCCTCAATCAAACCTGATTGAAATTTCTATTATCTTCCGAACCCAAAGATACAATAGTTTTTTATCAAGGGAATTTCGCCTTTTTTACAGTAGGAATATTGATTGTCAAAGAGATTGATTTTTGCCTCTAACTAAGCTGAAAATCCAATATAGAACATAGTTCTCTCAAATATAGGAATATGTAAGCTTTTAGAGAGAAGATGAATAAGCAAAGAGTGAAGAGCAAGTAGAGCAAGTAGATTGTTTTTTGTATTTCGTTTTTCTAACCTTCTTGACTTCAAATGAGTCTTTTTTTATACCTAATTTATTGCCTGAAGTAGCAAGGATCCATTTGCCTAGCTTTCTATCCGTTGAAGTGGTTGAAAAAAGTCTGCTTTGCGCTAAATTTTTCAGGCGCACAATCATGCTCCTCGAGTACACGGTCGTGCTTGCTGTATTTATGGCCTCGATCAGACTCCTAACGGTTGAATTAAACATTACTGCTAATGTGCACGGTCGTGTGCCTTTGACGCACGGTCGTGCTTCATGCCTTCATGGTTTTTTACTTAAAATTCCATAAGCTCACACGACATTGGTGCACAACTAACACACTGGCAACACACGAGTCATCTTTTGTTTGAGCATGGTCGTGTTCCATATTCGCGTGAGCATGTGTCGGCTGAATGCCTTTAGGCTTCATGCACGATCAGCTTTGCACGACTCCTTTGGCAGTGCTCTTCAATCGTCATCACGTACGGTTGTGTCTCTATTAAGTGCACAGTCATTCGTTGACTGGTCTACTTTGACTTCATGCATGGCTTCATTACACGACTTGATATCCCGTGCTCTTCATGAATTTACACACACGATCGTGTGCTCGAAATACGCACGATCGTGTACTTAACTTTGAAATATTGACTATACACGTTCATGTTGTACGGTTGAACTGATAGTGCTTGAACCGTGTTATGCATGTACACGGTCGTGCCTAATGAACACACGTTTGTGTTGGTTCTAAAAATTTTCTTTAATTTTTCACAGATGCTAGCACGGTCAGGTGCACGGTCCCGTGCTTTGGACACACGAGAAGCCTTTTGATCACGCATGATCGTGCTAAAGTAGCACACGGTCGTGCGAGACCTATAACCTATAAAAATAAAGTTTTTCTTCCTTTTTTTGTCATAGAATAATACATGCAAGGGGTTGATTAGCAATTTAAGCATATTTTTATCATCATAAAAACATTAAAGGTTCAATATCTTAAAAGGACAAAAATACTTCTGCATTGTTACTGTTCACTAATATATTTAATATTAAATCTAATTGGAGAGTGGGAGACTGGGTTTTTGAAAACTTAGGGGTGACACTTTGTCTCCGCCTCAAACTATGGGTGGGAATAAGTTCTTTGACCTTTTTAGAATTATGTAACTAAGAGATAAAGCGTTGTAATTAATTGAAGACTTAATGATGGGGAAGAGTATAGTGTTAAGTCTCAAAAATTTAAAAAACAAGATCTATATTAATTAATCGATTCTTCTTGGCTCAAGGAGCTCGCCATTAGTTTAGCTTGTACTAACTCATTTGTTTTATACATTGTAGTATGCATGTTAGGTTTTATTTTTCGTAAAAATCATCTCACATATGGATTAAACCTGATTAGACAGTGTGAATACAACCTTCAAATAAATATTAAGTCATGTAAAGTCTTCCGATATAACATGTAAGTTAAGCCTTTTTTTTCGGACCACTCCCTGAGCCTAGACCTAATGCCACTAAATAGGATTAGGATACTTATCTAAAGTATCTTGATTACTCTGTTGAGGTACAGTGTTTGATCTTGGCCTCGATGACACCTAAGTTACTAAGACAACATAAAGAGATGGATACTTATTTCATCATGACTCACCTTCATGAGATGTTCAAAACTCGTAAGAGATTTGAACGATATAGAGTGTCAAGTACTCTTAGTGAGGGTGGTTAGGCTGCCCTCATGTGATCAAGATTATTAATCAAATTGCCAGGTTATGGAACGTGAGATTGTCATGGATCATGAGCTCTTAATTGATCTTGTGCTTAGTTTTATTTAGCCATCTTGACGAATTTCATTTTAAATTTCAACCTAACTGAGAAAAAGACTATTTTTGTTGCATTGTTCAGCATTTTGATGACTGCTAAGGAGGACATGAAGAGGCTCTCAAACATGTTAATAGTTCAAGCCGAGACCCCTAAAACCAAAGGTAAAGGTAAGGCTAAGGTTTAAGCTTAAAATCCTACCCCTCTACAACCCACTGATGATGTAGGTAAAAGAAATGTAGTTTGCTTCTTTTATAATAAGTCAGGCCATTAGAGAAAACATTAAAAGACCTTTCTAGAGCATAAAAATAACTTTTAAGTGACAAGTTTGACCTTTAAAATAGTGGCCCTTAATTGACTCACATAAGCTTCCAACCTATTCAATTGAACTTCTTTATTCAAGTCATGAAGTTAAAAACATAGCTGATTCAATTGTCATTTTTCCTTCGTAGACACTATTTATAAGTGACAAGTTTGACCTGAACAACTTCTTCCTTGGACCTAAGACATTACACCTTGACCTCTAATATTTCTCTTATTGTTTAGAGTTCATTTCTCAAGATGGATGACTCGCCCTTAAGTGGACAATTGTCACTCACGAGTATTTCCCTTTATTAGAGTTGTGAACATCTTATTGTAAATGAGAGACAATGTGCTTAGGCCTTGCAAATAAAATAAAGTAAAGATGATAATTAGGTGGACCCTTAAAATACAATCAAATTGAATTAAAATATGTGTAAAACATATTACCCTAAAACCATCTTGACAAATCTCTTTCGCTTCATAGGCGTCATCATCCTTTGAGACTGTGCCCATTCATCCCTTGAGACTTGCTTTTTTATCATAGAAGTCATGGGGCTATAGCTATGAAACAACTCAGCATTATCTCAAAATCCCAAGATCAAAAGGAGCATGAAGGAAGAGAAGGGCTATCCTTATCCACACCATGAGTAATCCACGTGCAATTATACTCATCTATAGTATAAAGATGTTAATCATTCTACAATCTCTTTTCCAAAGGCTCCATTGGCCTCTTTCCTTTATTAGAATCTAATGGTTGCTTTTCACCCACCACTTGATGAATCAACGATGATGAGCACGTGTCATTTGAAGGATTAAAGCTAGATCCCTCAAATAAAGGCTCTGAAAGCCTTTATCTCTAATCAATTGACTAATTTTCCTTATGGGTGACCTTATCCTTGAATTTGAAATCTATATTTTATGATGGATTTCATATTTATTGCTAGACTTAAGTGTAAGAAATTAGAGCTTTAGGAGCCAAATGATGAGAAAGCTCTAGACTCTAAAAACTGGAAGCTAAAATTCAAGCAGTTGAAAGATGAAATACCTTATAGACTTGCTCAGCCATAGCAGAGGCGATTACATAGCGACACCATAGAAGGTAGCAAAAGAAAAAGATTTTGGTCTCCTATAGGACTTTATCATGTCCGAAAGAAGTGTACTTTCACACTTTGTGTACACATGGTCTACGTAATTTTTTCATGAATTCCTCGCTATTTTCTCCCCTGCAACCAACACTTAACACGTTGTAGGGCAGTCTAGTAAGTACATCATTCTCCATCCAAAATAAAATGGTTTCAAATTTTTTTCAACCCTCAATCAAATCAGATGAAAATATTTTTGGATTAATTTAATTCTACTGGAAGTAATAAATAGGTAATATGGTACAGGGTCTAGTGTATGGTACAGAATATTTTTGGATTAATATATAGGTAATATGGTACAGGGTCTAGTGTATGGCCAAGGTTTAGGGTTGAGTCACTCAAGCTCGGACCATGTCCATTCATTTGTGTTGAATAAATTACAGAATATAAACAAATAAAAGGTATCTCACGGTTAACCTTTGCAACAATTGTAAAAAAGAATATTCAGGACTTGAAATTTCATTTCCACTTCAGTTTTTTTTTTTTTTTTTTTTTTTAACGTACATATATATCAAAAATAGAACAAGAATGACAAAGAATAAAGCTGACTGTGATCTTCTGGAGTTCTGTTACAGAGTAAAATGCCAAAGCACAAAATAGTGCCAGTGGCACCTCACTACAGATATGCTTCTTCAGTAAGCAACATAACATGGGTAACACTAACACATATTTATAGATTCAAGCTTAATCCTTAAATCCTTGGCTTACTCTCATACTGCTGGCTTGTCTATTGGAGAAGAAATAGCTTCAAGACTCAGATCTCCGACTCCCTGCTGCGGTCCAATGCTGCATCTAGCTGTGTTGTGCTGTTGGATAGCATCTTTTATTTTTTGAAACTGCATGCAGGTTTGAAAGGAGAAATATTTGACATGAACATTATTTAAAAAAAAAAAAAGATTCAGATATTCACACTACTTCTTCAATGCATGTGAATGCAATCAGACAGGAAAAATGAAAAGATCCAGATACTTGTACAAGATCTACGTATGTCATTACCAATAACACAAGAAAATTGATCATCTATTCCAACAGTAAATCCCACATAGTCTAATTTGCATTCTAGATGCTATGTACCAATTTAAATACCATTAAAGAAGTACCCATTTTTTTACTTTTCACAAGTTATAAACCAATCAGAGCTCACAACTCACTGATGGGGCCATGAATAAATGTTTCAGATCATAAACTTATTCATTTTACCAAGCTACTCTTCAACTTATCTTGCTCTCTTCCTTACAATAGTGGATCGTAATTCATCTTCGGTGGACAGGAAGGAGGAAATTTTAAAACAGTTTTTTCCTCGTTTAACTTTGCTATTTACACTTTCTGGCAATTGACCAAGGAATAATATTTTCTAGGTTTAATTCCAAGAAGTAAAAAAGGAAGCTTGTGCTTATATTAGAAAAAAATGGAGATAATAAAACTCTCACCTTAGCAAGTGAACATGAAAATGACTCCAGCTGTCCATGAGCCCCTCGATAAAAGTGAAAAAAAGGAAGAACCTTCACATTCAAACTTTTGCACATTGGCTTGTTCTCATCAAAATTGACTTTCAGGAATAAGATTTCGGGGTGTTCCTCAGCTGTCCTGCAGAGCTGATAATTTTTTACAAGAGAAAATCATCACAATTATTGCCAAGTAGTTTAAGTGATAATGCAAATATATAAAGTAGTTAATTCAATAAATTATTATGTGAAAAGCACTACATGTATCTTTTAGAAGGATTCAATAAATTATTATGTGAAAAGCACTACATGTATCTTTTAGAAGGATTCATTTAGCTGGCATCTTTTAAAAGCCATATCACATGATTAACCTTCGGAAATTTAGAAACATTTTTTTTTCACTCATTAAATTCATTTGCAGCAACATTCCTGTCCACTCATCTATTGTCAAAGGTAACAACAGATGGCTTAAAGAAAAAAGACCGAAGCACTGGTGCTAGTCTCCAGCATTAGATGGCAAACTCATTAAAAGAAAAAGAACATCATGTGTCACAATAGGTGATTCATTTTCTAATCCGATGAAAAACTAACTTTGTAATTCCCTTAACAGCATGAGACCTAAAAAATATATTCTTTCTTTCTCGTGTGCCCCAACACTCTATTAACTGTAATTGAAAGAAGTAATCTTTACCAACATGCTCTAAGAGAATAATTTTATTAAAGCTGGCAGTGTACATGGCTCTAAAAAAATGGTTATTACAAGGTTACAACCAGAACAGATGGTCAAGTAACAAACAGGGTGTTACCTTTGGAAATAATGCCCGGCAAGATGCACACCAGGTTCCATAAAACTCAACAATGACTAATTTATCTCCAGCTTTACTTAATGCTCCCAGAAATTCTTGAGTAGAATGAATGTCAATCATATTTGGAGCATTCTTTTCCCACCACTTTGGCTGGTCAGTTTGAGCGACAGTTGCATGGGCCTGAAGTGAAGCATCCAAACTTAGGAAAAAACCATGATGTGAAGAACAAAAATAATAATTGACATAGTCCCCAACACAGAATATAAACATTAAAAATACTTCACTGTACAAAGAGATCGGAGCAAAATCACACCACATTTCAATAACACTAAGCCTTTTTTGATAAGAAACTATGGATTTTGTATTAAAAGTGAACCAGTCAACAAACATGGTAACTAAAACCCTCAAGAGAGGTGAACACCTTATACAGAGACATCCTGATATCAGTAGACCGACAAGCCAAAGTTTAATTGTTACTGATTGCAAATAACCATAAGATAAGCAAGGTGAGGCCTTCAATTATTATTGATGGGGTGAACAAATTTTCATCAGAGGAGACATGCCATTAAAATAACTCTAACAAGTGAGCTTGATTAATTCATTGCAGAAGCTAAGAGATTCCAATACCAAAATACATACATAGTCAATGCTATGCAATATCCTCTCATCCTTAGATCTAATAACTACAGTGTTTTTATTTTAACATAAAAAAATGCTAGATGTTTCAGTTATTATCATTTTCCAGAAATGTTGCACTACATAAAACCAAAAAATGGCCAGATAAAGGCAAGATGCAAAACACTTCATCTATTAATAAAAATATATTGGTTAGTGCTTCAAATCCAACTACAAGGACAAAACTAAAAGTAAGGCAGAAAGAAATTGAAATGCATGCCTTCATTCTTCATAGCCAAAAACTAGCAAGTAAAATTATGCTGATCAGCAGAATGATAAAAGACCTGCCAAACTGACTACCAGTAAATCCACCCTCAGCAAAATTCTAGTTCTAAAAACCACACAAAGGGCATTCACACAAATTTGATAAAGAGGAGAAAGTACGATAATAAAGTTGCCAAGAAGTTTGCAGAGAAAGATGTTTCTAGTTTCATGCCTGAACCAACTATGGAAACGTTTTACACAAATCCTAAAAGTTTGGTCATGGAACCATTTAATGAAGACACATCAAGGCAAAAATAAACACAATAATTTGTAGATGAAATTATTGCTACAGAATGACAAATCAGTCTCCAATCAACAAGGGAGGAAACTGTAATTAGAAATTTCCATTCATATTATCTCAGCCTAAAGTAGATTTGACACATAGAACCATTTAAAATTAAAGTTTTCAAGGAAAGTTAATATGATGGGCAAACTGCCAAATCAACACAAATGGGCAGAACGAACTCAATTATCATAAAATTAATATAAAGCTTTGCAAAAATTCCTGATGCAGGCCCTAGGAACAAAATAAATTGCCTAAATAACTTGCAATTCTAATGGTTTTACAGAAAATCGAAGTATCATCTAAATTCACTAAAATTTCAGCTTGAAATGCATATAAAACTCCTAATTTCAACACAGCAATATTCAAACAATTTCAACAAAAGGGTTCTCCTAATGTCAATTATAGCTCACAAAAAAACACAAAATTTTCTTCCCAAAATAATTTAATAAAAAGCTGAACTCAAGCGGCAAACAATACTCATAACTGACATAAATACTGCACGAAAAAATAATTCTAACAAATGGGCATTCAAAATTTTAAAGACATAATGAATTACAAAAAGCATTAGAATAAAAGGGGCAAGATGTGTGACCTTGAAAGAGAGAAAGTGTTTCCTGGGTGTGAAAGAAAGGCGAGAAAAACCAGCCGCAGAAGGATAAACAAGAGGATAAATTTTCTTATCTAGAATCCGATTAGGTGGGAAGGAATTCAACGTAGATGCGAAGGAACCCAGCACCAAAGAAGACGAAAAGCGAAGGGACTGAAATGAAGATACCCGAATAACATCTGCCATTTACAGATTGATAGATGAAAAATATAACAGAGGCTTAGACTTATATATGTATCATAAAAAGAAAGAGAACAAGAAAAAAGTACCAAAAGGAAGAACGTAAGAAATTGATTTAAACTACATAAGGTAAGAAAGGGAGAGCTTGAGAATTGAGATGGTGTTTGTGAAATCAGATATTATTAAGAACAAGAGTCCCCATTGTCACATTTTTTAATTTTATATATCTGAGGATTTTTAAGTGGTTGGCCGGTAACCCACCTTCCCTTAGACGATGTTTGGATCTCTTTGATAATTTCCTCTATTTTTTCGGTTGAATCAATTTTTTTGATGCCTCCATTTACATTATACATTAATGAAGAAGATTCAAACACATAAGGAGGCTGAAAGCTCTTCTGTTGTTCCAATTTGCCAGCCAGGCGTGGGCTACAAACTGCCAATTCTTTCTCACCTAACCATTTGCGCAAAGCTAAGTTCTCTTTTTCTTTGCGTGACAAGAGCAGATATATCAGCCACATCTCCAATTTTGCACGTGAAAATATCTGAAGAATGGAATTTAACACGAGTTGTTTATCCCACTGAATAAATTGTCCAGAACTGAAGCTCTAGCAAGAATTATGTTGTAGCGAAGAGAACTGGCCTTTGAATAAAATCACATTCTGTCACCACTTCAATCCCTCTTAATTTATATTTCAAGTTTGCTTTATATTCAATTGATAAATAGCACAACTAGGAAGATTGTTCCATAACGACAACCACTAAAGTCTAAAAGGACTCACAATAGCTTGTTATGGGTGTTTGAGAATGGATTGAAAAGGATAAAATATATAAACGGAGAAAAATAATTTTTGATATGATTCAGTTGGATGGTTATGATCCTTACATTCACTTACTAGTATGAGTCGTAATATAAGAATAATACAATATATTATTTCTAGTATTGTCTTGTTTTTCTTTCTCATTATGTCTCCCTCTTCTCTCTTCTCTTTTCTCTCTTGTCTTCTTCCTTTTGTGCACAAGTTTTTAAATGGAAAAGTATATTTGACACTATTTTAACGTAGAGTATTGAACCACCATTTAAATTTAAACGAGAACAAGTTATATCTATATCAATTAGATTTTTGTTTATGCAAAATTTAATATCTTAGTGAAATATTGTATTGTATAATTCAAATAAATCTCTTTTATAGGAGATGAATATTATATATCATCTAGTTACTAGTCAATTGTTTTTATATATGAATCTCAAATTTATTGTGAGTTTGAGTTGAAAATTTACTTAATCATTATTCGTTTAATTTGAAGGTTGATTTCAAAATGAATAATTTGACTATACAACATTTACCCCCAATTCTTGGAAAGTGAGAAAAATTTCAAGAACTTCAAGAATTTTATACCACATGTAGATTTTAGTATATCATTTCTAAATTGTACAAATTTATATCATCATAAGTATGCACGTTTTTTAATTGTATATCTATCTTAATGTTCTTTTTTTTTTTTTCGTGAAATATGATTATACGTGTATTATTTACATCGTTTTATGGTTGACTCATGTTCATAAGTAGATTGAACAGTCATGATGATGGATTCTTTTGGTTTATGAAAATGAATTAGGAGTGCAAAGTTTCTATAAGGTTTTCCTCTCTTTTTCGAATGCTTCACAAGTCATCTTTAGATTATTTTCTTTGGTCTGATAGAGAAAGAAAGTTCGAAGTCTGAAGCTTATATGGGAGAAGGAGATGTAGAGAGTTTGTTTTTTTGGTAATTAGATGTAGAGAGTTGTTGTCATGATGATTTCTCATATTTTTTATAGTAGGTGACTTGTGTTTGTTCGCTGCAGCTCGTCTGATGTGGTCATTGTCTATTGACTATTGCATCTGGTTATACTTTGAGTACTGACTTTGGAGTAATCATTTCGACCATACAACTAGTTTAATCAATCAATCAACCTGAGGCTCAAGACAGTCCGTTCTCAGGTAATACTAACAACATAGGGTGATACATGCGACCAAGAGAGTTCCATGAATGAAAACAACTATGCAGGGCTAATGCAAATTTACAGTTGAGCAATAGTTTTATATATATATATATATATATATATATATATATATAATAAAAATAGCCATGAAATTGAAACCATTTTCCCCCATTATATTATATGCTATCCAGTTATACCAAGTAAATGCGTCTTTATATCCAAATGCATTACAAGAAGGAATGCAAAAGCTTATTCAGTGTTGAGTCAACTATGAACTTATGAAATCATATAAAAATATATAACAAAAAATATCATACAATAGAATACAACTTTCATGCTACCAAAATATACAGGAAGAAATCCTGATAGTGAAACTTGTGAGGTGGGATTCATGATTGCAAATACTTCTACCTTCAGCTGGCCTCTCAAAATTCACAAATATTTTTCCAAACAGCTTCACAATAAAATCATCCAGCTCACTTCTACTCCATCCTGGTGCTGCAGAGTTTACTCAACACAAGACAGGCAAAAATTTATTAAGCAGATGGCAACAGCATAGACTTGGGAAATGACGAAGACCCATTATTAGGCGCACCCTGGATCTTGAGAATTGAAGCAATCAAGTTGTATATCTGAACATTCTCAAATGATGGCACCTTCTTCCCCCTTGCAAACTTAGGACCATGGCCAATGAAGATGGTCCTCATAGAGAAGAATGCACTGTCGTACCCATGTGCTCCTCCACATTCTTTTATATTTGTCCTCTTCTGCTCCACTTTGAATCCCTCTTCAATCAAGCCTATGATGGGTGGAATCCTATCACTCGCGGCATAATGCAGCTGACTAGGTAGGTCCTCCTTAAGATAAACTCTCAAATTCTTCCCATTTTCAACTTTCCCCGACTTTAGAGCTTCATTCATCTTTGCAACAATGTCTGATGGATTACAATCAGCAGGTGGACGAATTGCAAGCAATGGACTATATGATTGAACCCATCCTGCTGGAATTTCAATCCAAGAAGCCAAATCCTCCAAGAATATCAACTTCTTATCACATGTGCCCACCATTCCATGATCACCTACCATAATAATAGTAACATCCTCAAAAACACCTCTCTTCTCTAAACCATCAATCAACCTCCCAATCATCCTATCAATCCTAGCAACGGCTTCCGTTATCTCTGGATCATCAGGGCCAACTTGGTGACCCTGGTGATCAGGATCCTCAAAATATAAAGTTATAAACACGGGTATCTCAGCACTAGGCAAATCAAAATAACTCAAAACAGTATCGACTCTGTCCTCAAAAGGCACAGAGCCGTTGTAATCCATACAAAAACCTTTTGGACAAGTCCAAGATCCTTTCTTTACCTCAGAGCCAGGCCAAAAATAAGTAGCAGCCCTTAACCCATGATTGACCACTGTCTCCCACAATGGCTCACCTAACCACCACTCGGGCTCGTGGCTCGCCATAGTGAAGGTAGCACCGGTTTCAGGATCCACAAAATAGTTATTAATAATCCCATGAAAAGCCGGATAAAGACCAGTAACAATAGAGTAATGATTGGGGAAAGTCAAAGAAGGGAATACCGGAATCAGACCCGTCTCAGCTTCAGTTCCACCGTTGATCAAACGGTGGATGTTCGGAGTTGCGGTCTTGAACTGGTACCCGAACCGAAACCCATCTGAGGATATCAACAGAACAACCGGTTTATCCAACTTTTTGAGAGGACGAGCAATGGATTTGAAAGAAGACGCGGAAAAGAAGAGAAAAGCAAAGGCTGCAGCTGCGGAGAGAGCCATGCAAGAAACGAGCATGAGAACTATAAAAACAATTGTAATGGTAGGTTTCTGAGAACGAATCGATGAAGTACTTTCAAAAGAGTTGGTATTGCAAGAGAGAAGAGGCGTGGATTGGTTTAATCGATCGTCTTCGTGCGTTGGTACCGGCATTGGCTTTGTTGCAGTCAACGAATAAGGACCCATCTTCCTAAAACGAGATTTCTTTCTGAAAGCTCAGAGAATTATGGGAGTATAAACGAAGACGTAAAACACCACGCGTTTCAGAGAAAATTCGGAAAACACCTGTTACGGGAATATGATGTAACGATTAGAATTTGAGTTGTATGGAGCCACTTAAGGCAGTAGTTACACCTGTAAACTACCAATCCAGAGGGAACCAGGTTTTTGAACGAGGCGATGGGAACCAAAGGGTTTAGTATTAATATTATCCTAATTTAGATTTAAAAACAAAATTATTTTATTCAAAGTTTATATCTTTTCTTTAAAAACTCACCAAAACTGATTGCGGGTTAACGGGGTTATAGGCCTTACATGTTCGATACATTTGAATTAATCGATTTATATGAAAAAATTGTCTTCTTTTTATCGAACAAAAAAATTTACGTGTTAGACTATTAAAATAATCTTATATTGGTTTTCAACCGTTTTTGAAAAATTATAATCCTAAATTTTTTACTAATTGAAAGCTTTTCAAGCTCTATACCTCTATTTTCTTCAATAATACTTATTAACACCATTTTTACTATTATTGTAGACACTCCCGTTGGGTATTACTGCTTACTACTTTTCTATAAGTCAATGAAAATATAATATTAATAAATAAAGAAAATATGGTCAATAATACCCAACAGAAATATCTAAACTAAGCTGAAATGTTGTAACGGAAAACTTGTGGTGCAAATGTATACATATCCATATACATGCCAAAAACTTTATTATATTAAAAATATTTGTAAAGTATGTGTGTGATAAAACATGTACGTTTACATGCAAACAAAACTGAATAAGCATGCTACAAAACTAAGGTAAACTGGATCTCAGACAGCAGCCATCTCCTTCTCCCAGCCTCCAAAATACTGACCTGCAAGAGAAAGGAAAGTAGGGAGTGAGTGATATATTCATCCAGTAAGCGTTTCCTGTCTCTGACCACCCTAAACCAATCCTCCTCAGAGGATTGTCACATCATCACATACAGTAACAGACTTATACATGGGAGGAAACCAAACTGGTTCTCATGTGTCATCATTTTTATATTAAATTTTTCATTCGTTGTTTATCTCTTTATTGTTCTGTTACTTGTTTTTTGTAGTTCACGTATCATTACATGGCTTTTCATGTTCTGATATACTGATATTCGTATCTTATTACACGAAGTTTCATATCATGCTTATTTACTGTTTCATTATTCTCACTATCTTATCATTCTACTGAATGATATGTTGCTATATATGTCATGTGAAAATGACATACTATAAAACATACTGAAATCATAGCTAGGTCTGGGTCTGTATATTGAAAATAGCTTTCTGAAAATGTTTACTGAAAATTGATGTTGGATCCTGGGATCCCATATCTGAAAAAACTTATATGAAAGCTGATCTGAAAGCTATGTTGAAAACTGTGTATCCAAAATACCTGTTATGCTGCGTAGACTGATGAATACATGGATTCGACACCCTGGCCATGTGAGTTTCCTATGCAAACACACGCCATAAACTGTATAGGTCATGTGATGCCTCTAAATCTCATACTGAACTGAGCATCTCACACTATAACTGCATCTGATCCTCGGATCAGGAAACCTATAATCTACTAACTGAGCACCCCGACATATGCCAGTACATAGGGCTAGTAATGAGCATATAGCTTCTGATGCAACGGGTGTGTTGAAACTCATAAGTACCCCCTCGTATCCACATCTGAAATCAACGTTTTTATACTGAAAACATGAATTTAGATCCTTGGATCCATTTCTGAAAACTCTGTATAGCATATCATGTTATGTTGTGTATACGATGCATCATTTATTCTTATCTGAGTTCATTTTACTGTTTTCTATCAATTTGATAGCTTTTACTGTGCAAATTTCTTATTTCTTATTTCTTGCTTATTTTCTCTATTCTGCCTAACGCATGGGCGTGCATGAGCTTGCACGGGATCGTGAGCAAGTCGTGCATGTGGTCGTGCTTGGTTCTGTGATTTTTCTGCATATTTTTTGTTTTCTCTTGGTGCACAAGCGTGCATTAACATGCACGGGTATGATCCTGCATTTTAGGTCATCCATGGCTACGTGAACACGACCGTGACCATGCAGAAATGCAGTATGCACGGGCGTGCGCTACGCATGCATGGACGTGCGTCCTGCTCTACACTAACATGACCGGTTGGAATCAAGTTGATTCCTATCCCAATCTCATACCAAACATAAATGAACCATTTCCCACATGCGAAACACTTTATATATACATGTTATTGCTGCCAATAACATAATTTCTCATGCTTAATCATCCAACCCATATAAACATATACATAAAACATGCCTATCACTCACATATACATATCCCTATCATCATCATCATCATCATCATTTTCATGACATCAAGCACACAAGAAACATCATAACATGCTGGAATCAAGTAAATCTTATTTAACACATGCATCAAACATAACAAAAGCACAAGGGAAAGAGGTAAGAAACGCCTACCTCGAGACATGATTTTTCTCTCAAGGAAAATACAAGCTCAAGCTGGATTAGATGGTCCTGGATACTGATCTTCCCTTCTAGGGTTGGTATCCTCTGAAAATCAAATGGCAACTTTGGGTGAAAATAGCTGGGAAATCGGATAAACTTAACTTAAACCAAGACGACTGAAACATTACGCACGGACGAGCGTGCACCTCACATGCACGGTCATGCATATAGGAAAATCATAAAAATGTCATTTTCCCACGCTTGCATGCAAATCCTCTCAACTGGATCCATGCACAAGCCACCGAACTCTAGAAAAACATCTAATACACCCCAAAACTTTATCACAACCCTAGAATTCTCATTAATCTCAATCTGACCCCAGATTAGAAGCCTAAAAGACCAATCTAACCTTGGGATGTTACAATTATAATTGGTCAAGTGTGATTGCTCGACTCTCTCAACACTTTCTTCAATCATCTTCCTTAACGACATTGATTAATCAATAAATTTAAAGGACGCATGCTAGAACAAACTTGTAATAACCATCACCTTAACCATACCAATGGATTTTCACTCTCGTTACAAAGAGATTTTTCTCACGGTCTCATATGTTATTTAACTTTACCGAGGAGATGTTAAAGATTATTGAAGATGTTCAAGTTTAACATTGTTGTGATTATTAGAATTAATGTTAGTCGACTTTGACAACTATTTAAAGATTTCAAGGAAGGGAGCGGGGTATGCACAATTTGGTTTTGTGTGGTTTAAAATTTTTTCAAACCAAATTGAAAAAAAAAAGTTTTAAAAATTTTAAACTAAATCAAATCATTTTAGATTTTAAACTAAATCAAACCAAACTAAAAATATATGGTTTATCCAATTTAAATTATGACAATTTATTAAAAATTATACATTTTAAAATATTTCATATTTGATAAATAATAATTAAATTGTAGTTATGTAATATATCAATAAATCTGTAAAATAAATATAGAATACATATACAATAAATATATAAAAAAAAAAAGTGACACACTTGATTGATTATCGAGGAATTTTGTCATATATATATATATATATATATATATATATATACCAATTACGATTTGATTCAATTTGAAATTATTTAAATTATAATTCAAACTCTAAATTATTTTTCTCACATTTTTTAATCTAAACCAAATTATTTCATAAATCAAACCAAATCATTTAATAAATCAAATCAAATAAAATTATAAATTATAAATGATTTGATTTAATATAAAGAACCAAATTATGCATAACCTACAAGGTAGGAGTGGGGTTAAAGCTACAATAATTGAAGTCAGAAATGAGATTGAGTGAGATAAAAAAAAAGGGCAGGATATTTGGGATATCTTTTGGGGAGGTGACCAAAGTCTAAGTAAAGGAGTGCAACACTATTGGTAAAATATAGACCAACAATTTATTTTATTTATTAAAAATAAATATAAATCAAAACATATACAAATAAAATAAATATAAATTAAAAATAAATCAATTTATTTGAATAGAAACTTTTAAAACCTATACTCGACCTTACAAGTATGAGTAAATTTGTAAGGAGCTCATAAATATTAATTTTTAATTAATTTATATTAATTATAAAATTTTTAAACTTGTATTTTGTCACTCATTTCAAAACTTTTGAGAGTTGATTTTGAAATGTAATTTGTTGACTTTTTTTTTTATTCCGTTTCAATTTAATTAAGTTTTCATTCCATTTTGTTCTTATTATACACATTTTGATTGAGGCGTATTAATTCTTAAATATATCATCTAATTTAAAAAAAAAAGTTAGTTTTAATTAATATTAAGATAATAATTTTAATAAAATTTATATCCGGCAAATAATTAAAAAAAAAAAAAAAGGTCATTTTGTTAATCCCATATTAAACACTCTCCCGCAAGTTCTAAACAATCTTCAGTGTTCCTTGGCAATCGACTTATCTTGAACTTATTCCACTTCAGTTCAATGGCCTACGTTACCATGGGAGAAGCCCACAGAAGAATCAGTGATTACCTCAACCGCTTCTCAGACGCGGTCTTCTCTCAAGACGTAGCTTCACTCAACCTCCTCTTTTCTTTATCTTCCAACTCCCACTCTCTCCTCTCACTCGCCGACGCTCTCAACGTCTTCCAGGTTCAAATCCTTCTCTATGGGACCGTATTTAACAATTAATTGGTAAATTTTTATTTTTGTTTTGTGTTTGTAACAGGACGCTAGTAAATTGATTAAACAATCCGATAAGTACTCTCAGTTTGGAGAAATTATAGTCCCGCTTTTTCGTTCTCTACAAAACTATCGAATTGGAAACTTGGTTGATGCCTATCACGCCTTTGAAAAGTCTTCCAAGTATGTTTTTTTTTTAAGTAATGCTGTTATTATTAATAATATAACCGGAGACATACTTGCTTGCTAATTAAATGAGGAAATTATAGTGCTTTTCTTCAGGAGTTCCGAAATTGGGAATCGGCCTGGGCTTTGGAAGCATTGTATGTCATTGCTTATGAGATTAGGGTTCTCGCCGAGAGGGTATGATTTTCTCCATTTTATGTTTAAAATTGGGGGGAGATATTTTACTGCATTATTGTTTGTAATTTTTTTAGGCTGATAGGGAGTTGGCCGCCAATGGAAAGTCCCCTGAGAAATTAAAGGCTGCTGGCTCTTTTCTTATGAAAGTCTTTGGGGTTCTTGCAGTATGTTCCTCTATACTAATTCTCGTTATTGAATTGCTAGACCATATTTGATATATGAATGCACTACGTATGATTAAATTTGTATTTCTGTCATTGCTATGTTCTGAAGAATTATGTCAATTCTAGGGAAAAGGTGCAAAACGTGTTGGAGCATTACATGTGACATGCCAGTTGTTCAAGATCTACTTCAAGGTGCTCTTCACTTTCTATTTCTCTAAAATATTGAAGGAAATTATCTAATTCAAGCTTACATTAAGATATTTAAATTGTATTTCCTGTAGCTTGGTACCGTTCACCTATGTCGTAGTGTAATAAGAAGTATAGACACTGCTCGTATCTTTGATTTTGAGGAATTTCCTAAAAGAGACAAGGTAAGATTCAAAATTTTAAAGGTGGAGGGGTAGATTATATGTTTTTCTTTCTTACGAAAATTAATTTTCTGAGAACTTATAGTTTACTGTAACAATGTGCATATGCAGGTCACTTACATGTATTATACAGGCCGTTTAGAAGTTTTCAATGAAAATTTTCCCGATGTAAGTATTTAAGTTCCTCTTTAGTGGTTCTGATATGATTTGATTGCATGGATGAATTCTTGTCTTTTTATTGGGAATTTCTGCTTGTTCTCAGGACATTTTGGATAAACATTCCAGAGCAGACCTAATATTCAATCTTTACATGATATTGTTGGATGTCATACTATCATCTCTTAATTGGAAAATGAATTGTTCTAATATGGTTTATGATCTGATTGGTTGCATTATTTTTTTGAATTTCTCATTGTCATGTTATTCAATTGGTCTCTCTATGACCTTGCAGGCTGATAAAAAATTATCATATGCCCTGACGCATTGTAACCCTAGGAGTGAAGCCAATATAAGGTTTGTTTCAGCTGTGCTTGATTTATGTGTTTTGCGTCTTAAAGATAGAAAGAATATGGATTGTTTTTTACGCAATTGTTAGCCTATATTAAATTTAAACTTAAATGTGCTTTAATTGGCTTTATTGAATATTGTTCCAATGGTATTTTATTAGGAAATATTAACGTCCATTCTACCATTAATTTTTCTAACATAAGGAATGGTGTTACTTAAATTTAGTTGTTATATCTGAAATGGATTTTTTTTTTCACTTTATGTTTTGATTGAGTTATTCACCATTAGACAAATTTTCAGCTTGATGATTGTGTCTGTTTTTTTCTTTCATTTATTACATTGCAGAACTATTATAGTTATTTACCTTTGTTGGAAATTGTTATCAAATCTTGTGATTATTTTTTAGGAATTAGATTAATTGTTATTTGCCTTTTGTAAATTAAATTAGTTGTTTCCTTGTATGTAATTCCATTTAGCATGCATTATTGGATTAGGTTAGATTAGTGTATATATGATTTCTAATTATAGGGAATTGAATATTCCAAGTATTCTTATAATTACATTATAATTTCGATAATGAAATCTATGGGAAATTAAAAAACCTTTGGTCGCTTTCTTTAGTTTTATGGTATCAAAGCTTTAATCTTGACGTTAGAATTCTTATTTGACGTTAGAGTTAGCTAAACAATCAAAGAGTTGTCAGAAACACTGTTGGAAAGCTCAAAACCATAGAAAAAGCTTAGATGTCACTAGGAAAAAACATGTATGCCTTATACAAACATAGACATTGCTAGACTAGCCATAGATGTCATTAGAAGCTGGACGACCTTTCTAGCGTTCCTACTGGCATAACCTAAGTCACTAACATCATCAAGATCATCAATGTCCTTGCTAGCAATGGCCAATAGTATGCCATGGTTGTCCTCAATAACACTATTCCTTATTCCAAACTCATCCATTTGGGACAGTAACTCAATTCAAGTCACCATTCACCAATTAAACAAAACAAATTTCCAAGAGTGGTATCAATCCATCTTGCTTGAATTTAAGGGAGAGGAAAAATGGGTTACTTGACCGGTGCTATTGCTATGCTTGAAACAATGTTGTCGGCCAATAGTTTATGGGAGGAGGAAGATTCAATTATAATGTCTTAGTTGATAAACTCAATGGAACTTTGGTTGAGTAATATCTGTCTTGTAACACCTCAAAATAGGTTGGAAATAAACTTAATTATGGTTAATTAATAGTTAGATTATAAAGAGAAATAAGTGTGTGCATGTATGTGTTTAATACTATGTGCCTTAGGAATATGTGAAGTGCTTTATTGCTGTGTGAAGTGGTTTAGGAAAATGTGAAGTGTCATTGTGAATTGTATTAATTTCCTTGTTAAGTGTGGTATTATTAAATGAGATTGTGGTTCATATAAGATGAACCTTATAAATGGTTATCCTAAGTTTTAGGTTTGTGAGAGTGGAGTGAACATCAATAGCAAACTTGTAAGGTGTGTGACTATCTCATCTTATATATAATATATAGTTTGAAGGTTATAGTTCTCCCTCTCCGAGTTATTTCTTTTAGATAATTTTCTTATGCAAGTTTGTGTGTGGATGCTCACCTAGCTTTCAACAATTAGAGCCTTTGGTTGATCCTTGAAAAAGGAAGAAAGAAAAATAGAAGAAAAAGAGATTTAAAAGGCACATTTGAGAAGAGTGCTCCATTTGAGTTGTTTGTCCAAGTTTGCTGAAAAGAAAACTTGTTGAGATAGTTGTTGCAAGCTGAGAAAAGAATCCTTCAGGTTTGTGAGAAAAGAAGAAAACATGTTGACAAGATGTGAGTCCAGAGAGCCAAGACTTCATAAAGAGGTGAAGAACCATAGAAGAGTTCTTTTAAGAAGAAGTGAGGTCGAGAAGAAAACCTCCAATAAAAAGACATTGAAGTGCCTTTAACAATAAAAAATGGACAATACTATGTTGTCATCATATGCACATCTTTCAAAGTAATTCTCAAAGAATTACTTGAGAAATTAAATCTGCCACTAGCAGTTTACTTCTATAAGAAATATGGACCAGATCATTGTCCAAGTTTTGTTGCTAAAATTGATTTTAAAGATGCATTTGGTAAGCAAATCCAACATGGTTTTAAAGCATTTTCAAAGAGAGAAGCTGAAAATAATGTAGCATTGTGAGTAATCAGACATTTAGGAGGTGTTTATAATTTTGTTATAAAAGACGTTAATGAATGAGAATTGTTTGAAGTAACACGTGACCTTGATGAAACTTATGAAGAAATAAGAGAAAAGTATGACGAAGTTGTTTGTAAAAAGGATGAGTTGAAGAAGAAATTGCAAGAAAAAGAAGAAATTGAAACAAGTATTGGAGATGTGGAAGAAGAATTTGAATCAAGCACTAAAGATGATTATCGAGCAAAAGACAGATTGTTGTTATACGGGATTTTCCTCTTGGATGTGAGCCAAGCAATCATCATTAAAGAAGGACATGAAAAGATTTTTTTGATACATAATTAAGTTTAAAGGGGATTCTTCTTCTTCCTTTTCCAAAGATCAACTAGACTTTGATACCCTTTTGTTAGCAACTAAGTGAGTACCTATACTTAAACTCACAAAAGAAAGGACGATCTCAAAGGAATAACTTGGAGAAGGAGGATTATAAATTTTAAAACATATATTATAGATAAGATGAGATAGTCATTCACTTTATAAGTTTGTTGTTGATTTTTATTTCATTTTGACAAACCTAAGACTGACGATACCTATTTATAGGGTTCATTTACATGAACCATAACCTCATATTTAATATATCACTCATAGCTAGAAAACTAATACAATTATGAATATTTACTAAATTATTTCGGTATTATTTATGTTAATCAGATACAAGAATATATACAATCTTATAATTCTAATCTAGGAAACATGATAATCTACTTTCCTATATAAGTCATATGCATTGAGCTTGTTACAAATAAAATCAATACGAGGACTCCTGAGAGACTTATTGAAAATTTCCGTTAGCTGATCATTTGAATTGACATAACTAGTGGTTATACATCCAGACATAACTTTTTAGCGAATAAAGTGACAATCAATTTCTCTGTGTTTAGTCCTCTCATGAAACACTAGATTGGAATCTATGTGAAAAGTTGCCTGATTGTCGCAGAGTAACTTCATCTTTAGTGCTTCCATAAATTTCAGCTCTTGGATCAGTTGCTTCAACCAGATTAGTTTATATTTTACCAAAGCCATCGCCCAATATTCGGACTCTACACTTGACTTAGCAACAATATCCAATTTTTTACTTTTCCATGAAACTAAATTTCCACCAGGCAAAGGCACTTTTTGAACAGATTGGAGCCAACAGTGAGTATTCATGTGCGCCGAAAAGGGAGATAAGAAAAATGAGATGAAGATTTACTAGCAATGTGTGGGGGCACGTGAAATGGCTATGGTGAGCGAGCAGTAAAGGAGGAGTCGGCGAGGAAGAGACGAGTGGAACGGTGGTGTCTGATTACCATTTTGACAATCGGAAATGGTGACTCTAACTTCATTGGAACAGTGTGTTGTTGTCAGGATTAGGATTTTAGAGGGATTCAGTTGAAAAAACTATACTATATTAGGGTTTTAGAGGTGGCTCTGATACCATATGAATATTTACTGAATGATTTTTGTATTATTTATGTTAATCAGATACAAGAATATATGCAGTCTTATAATTCTAATATAGGAAACACGATAATTTACTTTCTTATTTACATTGATTACAATTCTAATTTATCAAATATACAACTCAATAACAATTTTCAATAACACTTCACTTTTTTCTAAGCCACTTCACATATTCCTAATGCACTTCACATATTCCTAAGACACCATACATGCATGCAAAATGTGCTCAGACATAGAAAACGTCTCCCAAAGTTTTCAAGTTTGTTTTGTGATTTGGAATACATGTCAAGAAAACTTGACAACGAAAAAAATATTTCAACATATTATTAGCTCTTTGGCAAGAAATAGATTGTTATATAATGTCACGTATAAGTATCATGATGACAAAGTGGTATACCATAAGATGCTAGAAAAGGATAGAATTTTTTTATTTTTTGCAAGGGCTAATCTAAGATCTTGATGAGGTGTGTGGCCTTGTTCTTGGAACAAAACAATTATCAATCTTGAAGAAGTTTTTTTGCTGAAGTTTAATGTGAGGATAGCTGAAAAAAGGTTTTGTTCTCTCCATCAATAGACACTATTGTAGATGTTACATCACAAGGGTTTTTCTCTAGCAATGAAGTGGACCAAAAAACTAACTCCACAAGGTTTGCAAAACAAAGACAAGCAATTGTGGTGTGACCATTGCTATAAATCTTATTGCACCAAGTGTACATCTTGAAATATTCATGGCAAGCCACTAGATTGGAAGCTATGAAGTTAATGGAGGAATAACAAAGTGATATGGTCAACAGAGAGCACAAACGTTACAACATTTGTTCACAGCAAATAAAATGGAATATCTTTAAAAAATGTCGAATTTTCCAAAGTATCCCAGTCGTACATTGTTGAGTTCAACAATTCTTGCAACTCAAAATGGTAACATAAGACTTATCTCATTTTTCTTATCCTATAAAGGTTCATGAGATGCCTAGATTGTGGACAATAGTGTTTGAATACATGATGGGTTCTACAACAGGGTTTATAAGCCTTGTGAAGAGAATACTGGGATCATAGTGGCAAACGATTCAATTTGCAAGGCTATAGGGTGAGAAGACACGAAGTTTTTTAGTTTAAAGTTGAATTCAATACTTTATGTTCCAAGATTGAAGTGCAATTGACCATCTATAAGTAAATTAACTAAAGATTCTTGTTGTAAATTTCAAGATTTGTCATTGGAGAGGACAATTGGCAATGTTAAGCAATATGGTCTCTACTATCTATCAAGTATTGACTCTCCTTCAAAACCTAAGTCACCTATTGTGTTTTTCTTTCGTATTTATGTCATCATTTGGAGTCTCTAAATCAATTTCATAAAACAAGTTCATTTCTTGTTATAACTTAATCAAACATTAAAGTAGTCTATTACATTTATACTGCCTTATTGGGTATCCGAATTCTTTATCTAATCTCAAAACTTTGTGACTTATTCTCCAAATCAAAATAAATTTATTGTACTGCTTTCCAAATCTCTCAAGCAATTTGATAGATTAGAAAATTCTCCCAAATTTTTTTCCATGAAATAACAAGCCACATTTTTATAATGGAATTTTTCGTTTTTTAAGACTTTATTATTGAAATTTGTTGGCAACAATCTCTTTATGCATCTAGTTAAGTATCCTATTTTCTCTTCTTATGATAACCAACATAATATATTGAAATCATTCATGAAAAATGTACCCATTAAGTAGATGTTGAATTATTTGGAGGGCATGATTATTCATAGATGTGAGAATTGTACTTCGAGGCATGGTTGAATTTATTGAATTCACTATAGATGAATTTGTTTCTTCGTCTATTCTAGTCTCTTCAAAAAAATCTTTCCAAGTTAGCACTAGTAGGCAAGTTTAGATAATTCTTGGTTTGAAATAAGTAGATCATCAATTTTCAAGGTGATCATGGCTGATTGCATTAGGTTTTGGCAAGACTAGGGTGAGATCAATGACTTTTGAAGGATATTTTGGCTTTTTGACAACAATAAGAGAGAATTGACGTTCTTTGAGTGCCATTCAACACTCTTGAGAGAGTATATTGTCAATTTCTAGGGTTAAGAAGCTTTCCAATGGATTTCAACGAGACTCTAGTAGGTTTAATTTTCGTTGACAATTTTTTAGTAGATCGACACTTTCTAGGATCAATAAGTTTTCATATAAGATTTTGGTAAGAATTTTGACAAGTTTGATTTTTTTCAGTGATAGGTTTTTAGAGCTTTTCTACAGGTTAGACCTTATTTTCTTCCTCTAAGGAATGTGGATTGATAATAAACAAAGATAGGTTTTCTTTCCTTAAGAATCTTGACTCCAATACCATGAAATAGTGGGTTTCTTGGTTTTGAATGAATTTTGTCACCCTAATTTTACTAAACAATGAAGGAATTTATATAAACTAGCTAAAATCTAAACTTAGTCAGAATCTACACAAACTTAGAAATACAATAAAAATAAAGTGAAATAGCAAAAGGAAATATACAATGAAAGAGAAATCAACGCTATCATGAAAAGATATTTTATTAACTAGATTGACTTTTTTTTTTGATAAGTTAACTAATTGACTTTCCAACAAAGATTCCACCTGGTTATGAGAATAAAGGACAAGGAAGTAAGATGTGCAAATTGAATTCTTCATTTTATGGAGCAAAACAATCTCTTAGGGCTTGGTTCATAAGGTTTAGTTCGGGTGTAAAGGGCTTTGATTAGGCAAACTGACCATACACTATTTACCAAGCATTCACATTATGGTATTACATCTACCTTGATTGTTTATGTGGACAATATTATCATAACAGAAGATGATGCCCAAGAGATTGGGAATTTGAAGAAATTCTTTAAGATAGAAGTTGAAGTAAAAGATTTGGAAAACCTTCGATAGTTTTGTAGTACTGAGTTGGTGCGAAGCAAACAAGGGATTTATATCTCTTACAGAAAGTATACCCTTAACTTATTGATTAAGGCTATGAATTGGGATGCAAATTGGTTGGTTCATCTTTAGAATTTAATTGGAAATGCAAGAGTACTCAAAAAGATTCTCTTGTAGACAAGGGAAGATACCAACGATTATTAGGTAAACTCATCTACTTATAACTTACTAGACTGAATATTGCCTTCACAATGTGTTATGAGTCAATTTATGTATGCACCATCACAAAGGTACTTGATGCTATCAATATAACCTAAGCTATGTTAAAGGGTACTTTAGGAAGAAGGTTACTATTTTGGAAGACTGATCAAAGAGGAATTTTGTGTTGTGCAAATGTTGACTAGGCAAGGTTTGTTAAAGATAGAAGGTTCCACTATTGATTATTGCACTAAGGTTTGAAGAAATTTCTTCACTTGAAGGAGTAAGAAGCAGTCGATTGTATCTTATAGTAAGTATGTCACATTCTACTTGAAGGACAAGCATGTCACATTCTGTTTTTCGAAAGAGGTGATTCTGGAAAACAAGCAGTGCTTATTGTGCATGTAGATGGTATACTGATTACAACAGATGATGAAGAGGAGATTGGGAACCTTAAGAAAAAACTTAAGGCCAAACTCAAAGTGAATCTTGGAGCTTCTCAGTACTTTCTAGGAATGGAATTGCAAGAAATAAAAAGGGGATTTTCGTTTTCCGAATACACTTGACTTAAGGAGATAGGGAAACTAAGATGCAAACCAGTCTAAACGCCCTTGGAGCGAAACTGGAAGCAAAAAGTGTCAAAAGAAGATCCTCTAGTAAATTAGGATAGCTATCAATATCTGGTAGAGAAACTAATCTATTTGCCTCTTACAAAGACAAATATCATCTTCTTTGTGAGCGTAGTTAGTCATTTTATGCATGTTCCCATGAAAAGGCACCTGGATGCAATAAATTAAATTTTGAGAAGTCTCAAAGGGAGTCCAAGCAATGGATCACTGTTCAAGAAAAAGAAACCAGGGATGTAATTGGATACTTGGATGTAGATTGAGCGGGTGATGTCGAGGATAGGAAGTTGACAACTACGTATTGCATGACGGTTTAGGGGAACGTGGTTATGTGGAGGAGCAAAAAAATAAAAAAAAATTGTAGTTGCATGAAGAAGTGTAGAAGTAAATACAAAGCTATAGTACAAGGAACATGGTAGCTTTTCTAGATGTTGAGGTCAATAGTAGAGTTAAATATGCCTTTGACAAGGCCTATGAAGTTGTTCATTGATAGTAAACCTGCAATAGGAGTAGTTCACAACCTAGTTCAATGTGATTAGATGGAGCATGTGGGAAATTGGCAAAAATTTCATTAAGATTGAGATAGAACGTGGGACTATCATTTTATCCTATATTCCCACTAAGTTTCAAAAAGTTGATGTTCTTACAAAGGCCTTGTCTAAACCGAGTTTTGATTTGTGTGTGAGGAAGTTAGAAATGATTGATATCTATTCATCAGTTTGAAGGAGAGTGTTGGAAATCTTGATCAAATCCTATGATAATTGTTTAGGAATTAGATTAATGGTTTTTTTCCTTTATGTAAATTAAATCATTTTTCTTGTATGTAATTCCATCTAGCATGTATTATGGGATTAGGTTAGATTACGATATAAGTAATTTCCAAGTATAGGGAATTGGATATTACAAGGATTCCTATAATTTCCACTTTAATTCTGATAATGAAACATATGAGACATAAAAAATCCTTTTGTCGCTCTCTGGTTTCAAACTTCACTCTGTTTACCATGTTCTGGAGCATTAATGTTGTGCTGTGTGCATCAAATTCGTTGCTTTTTGCTTCTATATGTGGTGTTTGATCTCAAATTCTGTGGTTGATTGATGTTGCCTTTTGCATTGAATAGTCTTTTCCAGGAATGCGATATATGATTGTTGTGAGATCTATAGCAATTTCTTAATCTAGCAGTGTGTAGCTTATACTTTCCCTCTCTGTTGTGTAGGATGATCTTGAAATATTTGATACCAGTGAAGCTTTCAATAGGCATCTTACCTAAAGAATGGTTGCTAGAGAAGTATAACCTGGTTGAGGTAAGGCATGCCGTTTTAATATTTTTTTCTCTGTGAATAAATTTTATCATCTTGCAGAAATTAAATTATTAACAACTCCATTTTTGTAATTTGATAATGATGGATGGGAAGAGGGCTCCCTCTTTGTGCGGTTCATAGCTAATATCTGGTGGTTATCTGACAGTACAGCAACGTTGTCCAAGCTCTAAAAAGGGGCGATCTCCGACTTCTTCGACATGCTCTCCAAGAGCATGAAGACCGGTATGTTTGCCTTCTCAATTTGGGTGCTCCGTAGTTCAACTGCCCACAAGAATAATTTCTGGACAGTGAAATTCAAGTCATCTGCTCCCGGAAAATAATCTGAAAGATGCTATTTTTTCTTCTTTTAATAAGGTTCTTAAGATCAGGTGTATACCTTGTGCTGGAGAAGCTAGAACTTCAAGTTTTTCAAAGACTGTTCAAGAAAATGTGAGTTCCATTTCTCTTGATTGGATGCATATTTACTTTCACATATAATTGGAATATATTGCTCATGATAATATTCATGATAATTCTGCAGTTACATCATCCAAAAGCAGAAAGACCCTAGCAAAGCTCACCAGATGAAGTTGGAAGTAATTGTTAAGGCATTAAAATGGCTGGAGATGGACATGGATGTTGATGAGGTACAAGTCTTCATTCTTGTCATTTCTGTTACTCTTCCTTTTGTGACAGGTTTGCCTGGCGGATTATGTGATTGGAATATGTTGCAATGCATAGGTGGAATGTATAGTTGCCATATTGATACACAAGAACCTTGTGAAAGGGTATTTCGCTCACAAGAGTAAAGTGGTAGTCTTGAGCAAGCAGGATCCTTTTCCAAAATTAAATGGGAGACCGGTCAATTCATAGAGAAGGTGAAAGGGCTATTTAGGATGCTAAGATGTGCTATTTATGACTGCAGTAGACACTCAGGTTCATCCAAATTCTGATATAGATGTAGTAATATCATTTGATTGTATTTATTTGTGTTATACATGACAGGGTCTTTGTATTAATCAAAACAAACTAGTGCGATTTTGTGAGGACACTAGATTATAAATTTTGTTTCTTAGTAATTCCTTTGAGCTTGGGTGGGTTATAAGTAGATTATAATGGTGTTTTGTGATGATAGATTATGATAATGTTCATAAGAGAATCACTTTGGGAGCAACAGTAATTAAACAAATGTCACCCTTTGTGTCCACAAGACCAAAAAAAAAAACAACAACAACAATAATAATAAATAAATAAATAAACAAATCCACTTCCCACATTCCAGTAACAGATGATGATTTACCAATCTAACCGGGCCCCTTTTTTGAGCAGTATAGGAACATCATATCACATTCTCAAGCAACATTCTGTGGGAGAAGGCATCAGGATGTTAAAACCATCTGATGCAGTTGATACAACCATTCCAGGTATTTGATTATGCCAATGAACTTCTTTTAAGTCTTTTTGTCCCCGTTTCACATTAGACAATCAACAATTAAATGATTCTATTTATTGACGAAATATCATTACCACTAATGAGATATGCCAATATGAATTACCTGATGCACAAACAGAAGTTGAGGAGGTAAATCTTCTGGGGCATTTACTTGCTCTTTTGTTTTAGCTTTGAATTCTGCCTCCTCTTCCTCATCCTTTTCCAAAGAAAGGTCCCAAATCGTGGTTAAGGAAACCACAACCAATAAATTAAGAGTCTTGTATAAAATTATGCTCCAGCCATTCCCTCTATCTATCTATTTCTGCAGGCTCCTGTAGTTTGGCCTTTTCTTGTGCATACTACTTACATTAACTGATTGTCAGATGATGAAACTGCCAAAGTAGAGCCTTCACGTGAACTCCATTCAATGGATGTAACTGGGTGTTTATGGTATTCAAAATGTGCTACTACAAAATCTCCTCCCTGCCCACATGAAAAATGCCAGTAACATGACTTCAGCAGTACCAAAATTATCAATCATTAACATAATTTACTCATCACTATGAAATACACTCTTTCTCCATTTTAAGATAACTAAAAAATATATTGATGATGTTAACAGTCAAAACCAAGCATAGTTGAAATCTAAATATTATCAGTAGCTATAATGGATCACACTGAACATGAAGAAAGCATTTGAGATATGAGATGCTGGCATATATCAAGGATGTGGCACTCTGAAAGAGAAACAAGAAAGGAAACAATTATCTAACAGTGCTGTTCCTGGCAATGAGCATTTGCCAATATAATGACATACTTCCTCAATATAATTGTTGTATCCCAGATTGAAATAGACATACCTTGAGCAATCTTAGATCATGAATGGAAAATGTTCCATCATCACTTCCAGATGCCAAAAGACAGATAGCATCCTAATCAGAATAAGCAAATGACAAGCTGAAGTCAATTACATGTACTGAAGAAGGTTGTTGAGAAGGAGTGCCAAATAAGTTGAAAGCTTCACACACCTGTTCCATGAGATAACATTCACATCCGCAATATGTGCCTTAAAAGAAGTTAATGGTGACTTTCCCACACGTGTATCCCAAATTGCTATGTTTCCATCCACAGAACAAGAGGCAAATACATCAGATTCTGTGGGCCTCCACTACATAGACAAACGTTGGCAAAAGAACAGTTACAAAGATTGAACTGTTAATCAGTGAGCTGTTTGAATTCCATCATGAGTTTGGATTCAGATAACAATATCATATAGGATTCAAATATTTGTTCATAGGTAGAATGTGTACTTGTAGATCATCAACATTCGCAGAATGTCCAACAAAAGGACTTGGACCAACATGCCAGGTAGAATCAGATGCAGGCTCCCATAAATAAATGCAACTCTTGCAGTCCCCTTTCAAATGAAAAGGAAATCATATACTAGAACCAATTTAGGAAAACATAGTCGTAGATGAAAAGAACTATCTGACTATACCAGTTACAAGTCTTCCGGGAGTAACAGGATTCCAATCTATCGCATGGTCCTCATCCTTGTGCCCACCAAACTTAACTAATGGAGTCTGATTAAAAACCTGGGAAGCTCCCTGGCTAGCTTCTGTTTCGTACTAAGCTAAAGCATTTAGATGTGCACGGAAACCCCATACCTGGATGAATAGGGCCAAACAAAAATTAGGAACTACTTATGATCTAAAACTTGAGTTTCTCCATATTCTAAGGATGCAAGTCTACCCGCACATGACCAGTGTCTCCCCAAGATGCGCATATATGGGGATTTTGTGTCATGGCACGTATATGATTAACACACCCTTGATGAGCAACCTTGCGTAACTGCAGGTGCAAACAAAGAAATAGCAGAATGTATAAGGAACTAGGAAGACAATAAGCATCATAGATAATTGTTAGTCAAGAAATGAATTAAATGTCAACACAAGACTTGCCTGCAAAGTTGGTGCACCCGAACCACCTTTCTCATCATCTTCACTATCACTACTTTCACTACCCATATCCTCATCGCCAGCAGCTTTAGGTACCAATTCACGCCTTTTCCCAGAAATGTTAGATACTTTAAACACTCCAATAGAATTCCAAGCGGCTTTCTCTGCCTGCAGAAGAAGAATATGATCACCAAGTTACAATGATTGAATCATGAGATAAGGAGAGATTAGAAGGAAAAACAGGCATACATTATTTTTCCCTCTCTTCCAAATAAGCACGTGTTAGGTTCTTCTATACAAACAAACGGTCATACAACATGTTATGCAGAAAAGCAAAGTTCTGTTGATTCTCGTAGTATTCCTATATCCAAAAAAAAATTAAATATTTATTCTACTAAGTTTTACAATCCATATCTTTACATACTCAAATAACACACTGAAGATACAGAATGCTCGTGCCAACATTTAGAAGCATAAAAGACTCCACGCAAAGATAGTTTAAATATCCTTTAGTGAATGATTATTTTGGAAGCCATAAATAGATTCACATAATTACTTAAGACTGATAAGATATCTAGATCACCTGAGTCCCAGCGACAAAATAGACTGTATGGAAATTCATTCGCACCAAACCCATTGTATCACGCAAGACATCAAAGCTCTCAAAAGCAATAAAATCTAACATTGAATTAGATAAAGCTCTAATCGTCATTATGTTAAAGAATACGAAGAAAAAATATAAAAGAAAATGCTTTAAATATTTTTTCCTAAAAAAAAATCAAATATGAGATAAATTAAGTGTGTTGCAAAATATGTAATGTTCAGGAGCACAGAAATGAAGCTTGACAAACTCAATTGAAATCAACCGAACACTTCCATTGGCCTCTGCTCACTAGAAGTTTAATTTTTGCTGAAAGTATTCAAAATTTATTTTGACACAGCATAAACAATATAACAACCTAAAAATATCAGAGTTCTAACAAAAATCAATTCTAAAACACATAAAAAGTTTATTGACAGAACCTTAAACAAGGCCAACCAATGTGAAAGGCGTCAAGGGAATTGTAGGCAGTTGGGTCACACTGAAGCTCCTCTCCTTCCTCTAACTCATCAACTCCTGGTTGCCACAACTTTATAGGTAATGACGGTGCTGAAGAAGACGATGATGACCCATCTCCTTTGGAGCCCTTCTAAAGAGTAAGTGAATAATTTGGTTAACAATCATAACTAGTTTATTAACAATTGAATTAAGGAAATACAATAAATTGATTAATTTGGATCTACCTTGTTCTTCCTCCTGGCCTTTTTAGGATTCTTGAGGCTGCGAACCATTTTTAATTTTTCTTGGCTTCTGGTTTTGTGGGTGACAATAGTTTTGGTCTTTCATGGGTTTTGCGGTGGAGCCAGGGTTTTACGCTGCTTTTATTTTCTGGGTTAGGATTGGATGGATGGATGGATGGATATTGTTAATTATAGTTTTCAACTTAATATTTGATTTAAGTTATGTATCAAAATTTAGCACAATTTCAGTGGAATGCAAAATTTTGTTTTACATAATTTTGTTTCAATCTAATCATAGCTAATTCAAAATTAAAAGGTAATTAATTTTAGAAATTTACTAATTATCTTATTGAAAGTTATATAAGTTTGGTCCATATTACCATAATTTGTCATATGATCTCATCTGCGCTGCAACCATAATTCTCTCGTAAGTTTCAATGTTCAAAAGGGATTGCTGTTCCAAAGATAATTGCATTCAACCCAAAAAAATTCAGAATATATTTTTAGCTTTTGATGACTCCAAATACTACTACTTCATTTACCAAAAAAAAAATACTACTACTTCCCAAGCCTTATATGATGACAGCAGATGGCAACACCAGTTTTTTCAGCTGCAAAACAAAAATGGGCAAAATCAGCACTTGTTATGATGGCCTGCAAGTATTTGACCCACATATCCCCATTGCAGTGTCCTTAATGTCTTGTTTAATAGAATTTCTTCTTTATCATTTATTTGAAATTTAAGCAGTAAGGAACATTGGAACATGGCATGTTCTTCTACCAAAAACACCAAAAAAAGGTCCAGGAAACAACATTGGGATGTTAATCATATAAAAGGTATATAAAGTTATTTTATCAGATATTGCAGATGAAAATGCATACCTGCTGTTTCTTTGTCTAGTAAAGATAACAAGTGTTGCAAACCCTGTCACGATGGCAACTCTCATTACCTGAAGTGGGAAAAAGACTGTTAGTATCAAAGCTATGTCGTTTCCTACTGAAAATTAGTTTTTTTATCCTTTCCAGTTGGTCAAATCACACAAGAAGAGAGAAAAGTTACCTGACCCAAGAGAAAAATAAGAATTAACCTGTCCAAGTGGTCCTCTAGAAGTTTCAACCTCTGCTGAATTCGCAGGCTTCGATTTCCTTGGTTTTTGATGAGTCTTTTCACCTTCATTCACATTGACACCCCCACCATGCAGGCTACTCTGAACAAATTTAGCATAAAGGATCTGATTGAGAATACAATGGGATAAATTCCATACTGCCATGTGCATGAACCACAATCACAAACAGTGCAACTGAATTATGTGGCACAAAATTAAGCATTTATATTATGAATCCATCAGTTATTATATATCCCAAAAGTATTTTATGGGGAATCACTATTTATTCAACTTAGAATCAAATAGTTTGGATGCAATTCTTACATTCAGTGGTCCTGACAGGCCTATAATCTATCACCGATGATATTAGTTTGAATATTGAACCATCTTTGGTGTAAATGTTGAACCTAAAGCAAAACTTTAATGCAAAATCTAATTAAAAGGTAAGAGGATGGAATTGTAGCTTGTCTGGTGCATGGCAACATGTGGCTTAAGCCACTACTCAACGACATTATTTAACCTTTTAAGTCTTATAAGATTTTGGTAATAGCAAGTTGCCAAGGATGAAACATCAAACAAGTGAACAGGTGTAGCTTCTGGAGAGTTATACAATTCAGCCACAAGCGTTTGATACTAAAGGGCTACACAAATGCAGTCAAATGACAAAACCATGGAGCATTGCTTCCCTTTTCTTCCTCTACTGGTCATCTATATTCACCTAGCAAACCAAGAAGACTGTTATTCCTCCCTTTATTAAATTTCTCATTGTCTTCATTCCCTGTAATTTCATACATATTACATGAGCAGGTGCATGTGCACTTGAATATGTGACATCAGTTGAATTTCAAATGATAATCATAATGCAAGATGACATCCTAAAAATCCTATCTGGGAGTCAAATACCTCTTCTGCTTTTTCTGGTACTAAAACTTTTTCTCCTTCATTACTTCTTCCTCGAGTGTGACAATTATTCATTAGATGTGTCAAATGTTTGCTACCAGTTGTTATACACAAGCTTCGTGATTCAACTGGAAATATCCAGTTGCCATGACATATGGAGGAGTAATGTTTATCTTTCCAGTTCTCCTTTTCTAAATATTCTGGATAATGTCCTTTCCTACTCTCTTTTGTAGATGATTTTCCAGCAGAATGCCGCTGATTAATAAGCAATTTACCATGTTGCTCTCTACTTGTATGCCCACCATGCATTCTACTTGAAACTGTAGCTGCTTTTCCTGTGGATGCACTTAACAAATCTCTAGAAGAAGTTTTTCCTTCCTTTAACTCATCTTCTTTATCTGTAACTTTACTCTTCATATTTTCAGTTTTTTTTTTAAGTTTAACATCTGCTTCACTTAACTTGAGCTGCCTGGTGTCCTGATATGTTTTAGCTTCACTGACAGCTCTAACAGAACCATGCTTATCTCCTACTTTCCTGGCATATGTTGAGGCCAGTAGCAACCCTCCTGCTAGAAATGGGTTTTTTAACCTCCCTGTGGATATGGGTTGCATTGGTTTAAACTAGTCTGTCTTAACTTCATTGAAACTTGGAAGTTTTTAGACCTTTACTTCCAATCTTGTTCGACTGAAATTTAAGTGGTGGTGATTTCACATGAGATTCATATCCTGCTTCAAGCCAAGCTTCATATCTTAACTTCTGACAAAGAATTGCTTCTCAAGTAATAATATAAAGAATTCTCTGCAAGCAATAAATATTTTTTACCTCAGGAAGACTACTTTCAAAGGCACTTAACATATTCCTCACACTGCTTGGAGCTTCCCCTGATGGATTCTGCTTCTGTGGACTATCTGTATTGCTTTCATCCAGTTTAGGGCCAATTAAATTGTTCTTTGCAGCAACACCCAATTCTGAGCCTTCTGACAGGTAAGAAGCTTCTTCTGAAGGAATGTCCTTTTAGGAACATTGTCCACAGGTGTCATCGTGTCATTCTTTTCAATAAAACTCCTGCAGCTTACTTCAGTTAGATGCCAATCAAACCCTTGAGTCAAACATGATTGATGAAGTCTCCTTGCATCTGTCTGTACTATTCCAAAACAGGTGGAATGACCATTGGAATCTCAATGATACTTTCTGTCTTCACTTTCTTGATGAAGAGAAAATTTAACTTGGAAATATTAAGTAATTCTTAACTGGGATAGCTCGCTTCTGAAGAGAAAATGTTCCTTCTTGTTTCTCGGTTCCGAATCTTTCATTTCTCGTGATGTCTGCAGGAGTAGATTCCAAACCATATTGTATAGCTGCTACTTCACTCTGAAGAAGACTTGTGTCTGAATCTTGAGAAAATGAAACCCCTGTAAGTCAGAACACTAAACAAAGGAATTTCTAGACTAGGTATCTTGGACCAGAAACTTTGTTTCATCTTTTGCTTTCGTCTTATAATATTTTTATTGGTTATGCAAGATCAAACCTGAGACCTCTTGGTTAAGGAACAATGGTGATTCAGCATTAATACCAACATTAGTAGCATTTTCTAGACTTCTCAGATTGCCACCAGTAAATTCCCCATTTTTCTTTCTCAACGCTGATTCTCTCTGCCAATGAACTTTAGGCATCACTTGAAAACAAAAGATAAAATGCATGCGAAACTAATCATTCAACAGATAGGAAGAAAAAAGAGTAGTTGTTAAACACAACAGATTGTCTGGTGTAGCTACTAAAAAGCTTCTTATAGCATAAACATTTAGATTGACATGTATAACCGGCTTACTAAGCAGAAATTTCATAAACAATTTAGTGACCAAGAATTTAAACAATCAGGAGTGAAGTGTTTAACTGCCCAAAGAGCCCATTCGAATCATGGCCAAGGTTTAATTCTATGTTGGTAGTAGATTTTCTTTTCCATTTCAAATTGAAGTCTGACTTCATATGCGTCAACTCTGGAAAGGGTTGACACATACGAATACACATATAGTACTATGATGCGGATCCGCTGCCGCTCTTCTTCACTAAGGACAAATTGCAACTTCAAATACAGATGCCCACCTCCATTCAGGGGAATAGTCTGGTCCCAATGACCTTTCTCAACGATCAACCTGGTTTCAACATCTGCTCCAAAGTATGATTATCCTCATCATCCTCATTGCTAAATGAAATTAAATTTATATTGTAAATGATAGATAAATGCAAAGGGGAAAACATATAATAAACCTGTTCACGATATCTCATTTCCCTCAGCATCATGAAGTTCAATTATCAAATTGTCCCGAGGGGTTGTTAATGGACTGAGCCAAAATAACATATTCAGAAATAAAACTTAAAAGTTTCAAACATGCAGACTGCATTTAAAAAGCTATAGTGTGTTGAATCTTTACAAGGAGAAGTCCTCCTCGCCCTAAGTTTGATACTTTTTTTATTCCCAGGGAAACTGCATCTTGTAACATAATAAATATCCCAGCAAAATCTTCTTCTCAAGATGCATAATATTAAAAACAAAAGCACATGATTGCCTGACCATTGATAGATATTCGTCGAGGTGTTGTTGATGAGAACTGAAGACCCTTAAACTCCCCAACTGAAATATATTAAATTGAAAAATGGAAATTAGTAGGAAAATAGCTGTTAAATTTGAATTAAAGTTAAACAGGCACGTGTTGTGTTACTACCTGATACTAGAATGGTTCCTGGCATTTGAGGCAGAAATTTGTATTGAAAGGAAGCATAGAGTAGATAAGAGAGGAAGCAGGGTCAATAAGTTGTAAATTTAATTGCTAATTAATAACTTCAGTAGTTTGCTTCAAAACCAAAGCAGGGTGCACAATGAGAGAAGGAATTGGATGGAAAAACATTCTCGTGGTTGGACTTGACTGTAGGGTCACATAGCAATCAAGACACTTTTTACCCACTTCAAATGTTTGCGAGCTAGATCTGTCTTTTTGTCTTACTCCAAGCTTTGAAGCCTCTTGACCTTTATCTTGTTTTCTGCTAGAAAACACGTTCAAGTTTCCTAAAAGCTCAAAATAAACAATGACAGTAAAACTCCATAACTTACTGAATAATGTATCCTTAAAAAAATTTTATCAATAGGCTGCAACATGGTTTCATGGTTATGCTTGGTCACATCAATTACATCCAATTCCTTGTTAATAAAATTGTTTGATTGAATGAGTTACAGACATAACTGAGACAGAAAAGTCCACCAGTGAGGACCGCTTACTTCTGAACACACGAAGCATTTTGTACCCAGAGAATCGTCTACGTATTGGATTTGGTATTTCATTACAGAAGCCCAAATTGACCTTGTACTCTACAGTGTCGCCACATATCGTTTCGCCTGAACCAAATAATTGTCCTTGCCAGTTGCCCCGCCTGCCCGTCTGAAGAAAACTAAAACATATCACCAATGTGGTAACTACTGAAGTTTAATGTATGTCTTACAACAAATGGGTGAGTTATAAGAATTGTGACAAGAAAGTCATCCAGTTATAGTTGTGGAATTGACGTTGCACTTATAAACTGCTTAAGAATCTTCTTCTCTCCGTCAATTTGTTTTTTCGTTTCACCATCCTTGGGTTCCTCTTTTCTTTTCTCTTCCAACATCCACTTAAAAAGCTCACGCTGCTGATCTTCAGGGACAGGCTTGCGGACCTTCACAGGCTCAATGGCAGTTGGTGGGATCAATGGTTCAGCAGATACTGGGGGAGACGAAAATTCAACTGCTGTTTTACCATTCTCCTCCTCGCTTGGTTTGACAGCTTTGCTATTCTGTCCAATCTGGTGTTTTTTTCTTGCCTTTGCAAATATGTAACCTGCAAGAATTATAAAGTCATTGAACTCCTCCATGTAACTTAGTTCTATTATTGGAAAAATACAACAACAAATTCAAGATGAATCAAGTAAAATGTAGTCTATAAAATTTTAAGAATGAAATGTAGAAGGAAAACCAGGTGTTGAAAGCATTTTTAGTTCTGCAGATAGCTCCACTCCATTTGTAAATGCAAAAATGCAAGCTATAAATGTAAACATTTACGATGCCATGAGTTTGTTGATGCCAAACTGAGAAACTAAAAGTAAAGGAGTCTCTCTAGCATCATGAAAACATACTTAAGATTAATGATTGCAAAGCACAATCAGTACTAATAAAGATTGAAAGTAATGTCAGACAAATTTTTGCCTAAGGACAATCAACAGAAATCACAAAAACTTTCTAGATATGCTACTAGAGCAATCGTAAATCATCCCCCCCATCAACTACATAAAGTCAGATTTGCACATCTGGACATGGAGATTGGCTTAAACAATTTTAGTTCGAAAAGCTTCTCTGAGTCCCAATCAAAGCCTCCAAGATTTTGATATCAATATCAACGTACCGCAACATTAACTATCCACTGACTAGGAATTATCTTCACATGGCAACAAATATCATTATCAATAGATTGTGTCACAGTCCTATTTAATCATAGAAAAAGAAATTGTTTTTTCTATCGCGAATACAGCTGCTCCTCAAAGGCTTAGAGTTGAAATGCTCAGGGGCATAAAACTCCAGTGACACATCTCAGAAATGGAAGGAAAAAAAAAACTCTACTGACAACTGTCCATCTCTTCAAATCGTTCATTGAACTTATGTATACACTGTTATTCAGTAGAGCATTTACAGAGCGAAGCGGAGATGGCATTCTACATGGGGGATGCTTTGTAGCTATTTCAGTGGACTTTTTTGTTTTCTGTTCACAGATGCATAATGCAGCTCTAGGAGAAAACACCCACCACGAGTTCTCATAACCAAATATTATCAAATGAAAACAAACACAAGCTCCACAGGATTAAAAACAGGACCAAGCACTTGGATACAACTGAAATGAGATGACCCAATAAAAGTAAACATCAGCAGCTTGATAGTGATTTAAACTAAAACCCAGTACAACAAAAATAACCATCAAAATTCCATCGAACACATTACAAACAAGCAATAATACTAATACACACGTACTCATTTTTACCTCCGAGAGCGAAATTGGAAATCAATAAAAAACGCCAAATGACTTTGTAAGGCTTCATGCGCGTTTCCGTAGACGGCAATTTATGGCCTTCGGCTTGACGAGCCTCCATTAAACTAAACTTTTCTGTCTTTCTCTGCCAAGATTTTCTTCAAAGTGTACTCTCTTGACTAGAAGCCCGAGCAATCTATAAATAAATAAACACTAAATTTGTATCGATTAGAAATAAAAACACGTGCAAATATTTTCTAAAGATGATTAAAATTGACCGTGCATAAGGAATGCAATCAAGAGTTTACAAGTACATTAATATTTGAAAGACTGCATTCTCCTTTCTTTGTTCATGCCTTTCCATTTAAAATTAGGATTAAATTTGAATAAAATAAAATTAAAATTCGAATAAATTTAGTAGATATAAACTCAAATTCAAGATTTAAAAAATTGACCTAAAATTTTTTATAACTCTTTTAACAATCTTTTTAAAATAAATTATTAAAATAATATCATTTTGATATATATTATTTAAAATAACGTAATTTTAATTAATTTCAATTAAATTTTTTAAACTTATAAGATTAATAAACCAAACTCTTTTAAAATTTGAGTCAAATTGGATAATATTAAAACTATAAACTCAACCTAATTTGAATGGAATTTATTTTAAGCTTAAATAAATACGACTCATGGAGTATAAATCTAATATGGGCTTTGGTTCTTTTCCCAACCTTTCCACTCTCGTTGGATTCCAGTCTCAGTCCCAGAGTCTGTTCAAGTCATTGGGCCTGATCCAGCCTTGCAATTTTTAATTCAGATGGCTTAGTTATCCTACGTTCGAAACACCAGAAAAGGTTTTGGGCTCCATCCAATTTATTGGAATCTTTAATAATTAATTTTATTTATTTATTTTGTAATTAATTTTTAAAAATTATTTATTTAATATCTAATTTAACTCTTTAAACTAAATTTGATTAATTTTCTTTAATTTTAAACTTAATTAAAATTTTAATTTTTCAATTTTAGGATCGTTTTAGCTAAGTATTATAATGGTCAATAAAACTATATGCACACACTTTTGAATAATTACTCGTGCATTTATAATATAATTAAATTATTTTGAATTAAAGATTAATTAACATCTAATCAGTTAATAATAAATTATCAAACGATACAAACAAATACTCAAAAATATTTGTATATAACATTACTCTATAATGTTAATATTGTTATTGTGGGGATAATATATTGAGCTCAAGGGAAATAATAATAATAATAATAATATCGCCAGAAAGATGAGTTGTTGATTAGGTATAGGGTTGGATCTTAACCGAATTAGTTTGAATTTGAAAGTCAGCTTGACTTTGTTCGAATTCGATTAACTTAAATTCAAGTTGAGTTTGAGTAAGAATTTTGACATGTTTTGAAACCAGATTGAACTCAAGCTAGAAAAAGTTGACTTCGATTCGGTTTGATTTGCAAGCTAAGTGGTTGTTTGGATTGAATTTATCTTGTAGTTTTATTTGAATTATGCAAAACAATTGTTAATAAAGTCGTTTATCTATTATTAGATAATTTGTCAATGAATCAAGTATATAAACTATGAATTTGAACCACAAATCTAAGTTATAAATTTAAACCATAAATTTAAACTAAAATCAAATTACTTGAATAACCCTTAACTTTGGTTTGATAAACTTAAGTCAAACTATTTTTCTTTTAAACTGAGCTCAAATCAAAAGATATTCAGACTGAGTTCAATTAAAACCTAAGGTTGTTAAAATATCAATAAACAAAATGGGGGAGGTGTAACGCATATTTGTTTTCTTAATTTGTTGAGGTTAGGGTTTCCTGATGGCTTCTTTTGCAACATTTGAGGCTCTTATCATTAATTACCTTCTTCCCTACCCACAAATATAATTAATCAACATAATTAATCCAACTCGAACTTTAATTAATCTTGAACCAATCAGTTCCTTATTTGGAGGTATTTATTTGTGTAGCCTCCCTTATAAAGTTGGATACTGAGGACAAGCTTGTTGGTCTTGCTGTAGTATAGTGGTCAGCTAGGTTTCTGCGCAAAAATAGTATATATCTTCCAGGTAATTTATCAGGCAGAAAGAACTGCAGCCCTTCTATCATCACCATCACATCATTGAATACAGAAGAATAATGCAAGTAAAAATCTTGAAAAGTTTATGAAGGGGAAAGCAAGAAAAAGAACAAGGTATTTAGATGAATGAACAAGAGATCATGATTATCAACATGTTCAATCCACCATATAACTTTATTTCTTTCTTCTTGAATTTTTTTGTTTCCCCTCAGATCTCACACAATTATCAGCTTAGGTAATGCTAGCATAGCTAGCTAAATAACAAAATAAGCTTAAATTAAAAGGGAAATAATACTAATGATAAGTAAGATGGATTCTTCAAAAACTCAACCATGCACAAGGCCATATGACAGAGCCATTAGTAGGATCGCGGCTTCCTTCTCATCTTGAGGGAAAACTCGTTGAAAAGCTGAATTCTTACTCAAAATTATTGTCAAGTCTTCAAAACAAAGCTTCTTTTTGCCCCGCGATGGACACCCAAATTTGCACCTTTTCTTGAATGGAAGAGAATTATTGTTACTTGACGATGATGATGGTGTCCTATCTTTGTGGTGCACCTTAGTCTTTCTAGATATAGCATGAGCTGCAAGTGCAGTGCCATTGGTGGCAGCTGCTGCTGCCGCGGCCATAGCCCGTCTGGCTTTCCTTTGCCGAATTCCACAGGCGTTGCACAGCGACTGCGAACAAAACATCACATGTTAGCGTTTCTCGAAACCAAAAAAAAAAAAAAAAAAAGCTAAATGGAGCGCAAATTAAGGAGGGTATTAATTAAATCAATGTTAATCACCTTGGGACCTCTAGGTCCACTTCTCCAAAGAGGGGTCTTAGTTGTGTTACAATCAGCACAAACCCTAATTGTATTGTTGCTGTTGCTACGGTAGGAATTGTTTTGGTTGATTTCTGATGGTTGGTCATGATGATGAACTTCAAACTTTTGCATAGAGTTATTTGTTATATTATCAGCACCATCCGAATGCATCATCTTCTTCATCAACCTCATCTTCGAGGACATCCACTTAACCGAAGGACTATTCTCACTTTGATTTTCATTTCTCTCTTGTTTCTTCCGGATAGAAAACTTGAGACCACTGTCACTCTCATTCATCGCAGTCGTCTGATGGTCCCATGATCCCTCTTGTGGAACAAATATTTTAGCCTAATAATCAAGATAATATAGCAGCTATGATTATATAATACAAGTGAAAACAGCGTACCAAGTCAAGTAACATGTTTATCGTCATTTACCTCTGGTTGGTGTTGCAAGTGATACGGCTGCTTATGACAATATCCTCCAGCTTCAGAGACATGAGGACATGGGGGAGTAGAAGAAGACGAAGAAGCTGAAGATTGAGAATTTAAAAAGAAAAACTGTTGATGTTGATCTTCTTTAAGGTCTAAAGGAAAAGGAGTTAGGGGTGACTGAAAATTTGGAGTCATGGGATCAAGAGAGAGAAAGAGAGATGAAGAAAATAATAGAGTTGAATTCTATTTCTTTCTCAAATTGCTGTCCTGTAAAGATAGAAGAGAGGTGTGGTGAGAAGGGGGAGAGGACAAGAATTGAAACGAGAGAGAAAAGGCAACAAAAAGGTCCTAACCAACACAGAAGTAAGCCAATGATCAATCGCTCTTTGCTACCGAAGACCTATAAGAGCTTCACGTGACTACATGAAACCAAACAACTTAAAAAGACAAAATTCATCAAAAGGAGACTTGTGGAATGCAACTACACCATCCACGTTCAAATATATATAACCCTATCTCTATCTCTGAATTTTTGCTCTCCCAGTTGGAGAAAGACCACGAGATGATGCAGTGCAATTTCATGCCAGCCACACATATTATGATGATAACACAACTTAGATCAATCACCAATCACATATATATTTAATCAATCTTCTCTATTATGTCCCTGAAACACATTTAAGTCACGTATAATCTTTTAATGAAGGCAATTAGGAACATTAATAATGACCATTACTATTACTGACTGAGACTAGCATTTGATTTAGGGGCGGGACATTGAAGCATGGGCATGACGGTGCAGAGCTGCATACGCACATCTCCTCAACAGCCAAAATCCATTTAATGCTTTTGCAGGCAAGAGACATTCGGCATCCTCCTCGAGTACCCGCAACTAGGCAGTAATTTTTTTTTTTTTTCTGAAATAATTAATTGATCATGTTTGGTCAACTCAAATAAGTATAGAAAATAAAAGATAAGCAAAATCTTTTTGCTTTCATTCTAGGCTTCTAGCTCCATATCTCATCTCTTTTTCCCTTTTTTTAATTGGCCAAACGACTAAGTCCAACCTAACGTTTTCTTAAATAACAGTATCACTCACAAAATTTAGAAAAGTCAAGTATGTATTTCTAATTAAAGTTAATAGATAAATCGAATGGTCAATTATTAAATTTAATAAGTCAAAAAGGTATTTTTATATTTATAAATTGATAAAATAATAAATAATTAAATTAAATTCATAAGAATATCTAAAATTTTAAATAATAAAAAATTAAAAAAATTAACTAATTTTTTAAATATATAAAAATATAAAAATAAAAAAGGCCATTATTACTAACAGAGTTGCCAATGATGGTGATCGTTAAAAACCTAACCAGGTAACTAAAAATAACTACATAATTAAATTGGAGGTTGGATATGACTAATTTAATATCAGAGGCTGCCAATTTTGGCCATCAATGATCTGGTAATGATGGCTAGATTTAGTTATCTTCGTTATAAAAAATGACTGAAAACAATTGATAGATATGAAACTGACCATTTTTGATCTGCTAGATATGGTTATCTTTGCTAGATCTATGATAGTAAAATTTGGTTATCTCTACCATTGAGATAATTAATCTAACCGTCAATCTAATTAGGTGATCATTTTCAGTTATTTAGTTAGGTTTTTTACGGGATTTTTTTTTGAAATTTTGTTTATTTTTAAAAATTTTTATTATTATTTTATATTAAATTTTATCTTGATATTAATATTATTTAATTTTTTATGGAGGGTGTTTTGCTTATTTATTATAAATTGTTAAAAAAAATTAGAAAGAGGGCGGGTGTTTGGTTTTTTAAAACCTTTTAGGTGATATTTTATTTAAGGAAACCTTGGGTGGGAAATGATCGCTTGGCCTTCTTAATTGTATCTCTCCTCTGTAACAATCAAAGGACTGTGGCAGAAAAAAGCTGACCAGAAAAAGAAAGCACATGTAAGGACATGTTTTCTTGAAACGACATCCGATCTTATATGGTCATCGCTCCTTGTGTAGTCCCAGTGTTTATAAGGGAAACTAACCAGTTAATGAAGCTAGCGAAGCAAGCACAAATTGATGGAAAATTTTTAAATCTAAGTTTTTACCTACTTCAATGCAAGTAGCTCACATGAACAAGCCAAAATTTGTAAAAGCAGGAGCATTAACTGCTCTGTCTTTCTGTGTCTCTCTCTTTGTTTGTTTATAGACGTGACGCTCATCTTGCATGTAATGTAATATTTTGCTGTATATTCAAATACTTATCACGAGTTGTTTCTATCTTTTATGAACTTTTGTCATTTCTGCTATATATTGATATTCATGACTCCGCAACATATCAAATGTTATCCATCACTCACCAACATACCTACAACTGGCTAGTCGAGTTGAGTAAAAGTAATTCTTCAGGATCTATGTAGATTTGTTTTGTCTATCAGGTTCAGTCACCTCTACCTGAAAATTCCTTTTTTCTTTGCTTAGTCATGGATGTGTTGTCTTTCCTGCGTTATCAAGTTTCCAAAAGAGAGTGTTTCCGCAATTCTTACCTAAAAAAGTAAATGAACCTTGCAGGATTTTTCAGCTGGAGCATTACTAGGGATTATATATATATAGAGAGAGAGAGAGAGAGAGTTAGTAAAATATAATAGTTAAATATATATATATATATATATATATATATATGCACACATATTGAAATCTTAAATTACAGCAAAAATATCCCATAGAACTGAATCAAAATCTTGAAGGTAGGAAAAGTATTATGTGAAGAAACGGACAGAGACGAAGCAATGAGAGAACGTATGAAGGAAGATAATAATTTTTAGGCTACCAAGTCCCACCCAAAGTTTCACGGATTGTTTTCACCTCTTAACTTTTAAAAACTCAAGCGCCAACCCTCAACTAAAAAAATGGTTAAATTTATTTAAATATTAAAAATATTAAAAAATATATAAAATTTTTTAAAAATATATTAAAATTAAAAAAATTAAAAGCAGTTATTATTGCTAAAACCTACAATGACGGCGACAAATAATAGAATTAAGTGATCAGAAACAACTACTTAATTCTAGAATTAGCCAGATATGATGGTCTCGTTTGATGGAGGTGATAGGCCATTAGATCTGACCTCTTCCGCTAGTAAAAACCATAAACACGGTCAGAAATGATTGATCTTAGCCCCACCGATCTTAGCTCCACCGATCATTTTTAATCATGGTTGCTAGTGAATGTGGTCAAATATGATTGTCTTTACCAAAATATGAGGTGACCATGACCATCCTTAAAATTAAGTGATCATTTTCAACTATCTGGTTTAATTGTCAATAATCACCATCATTAGTGTTTATTTTTTAAAAATTTATAATATTTTTTAAATATTTTAAAAAATTTTAAAAATTTATATTTATAAATATTATTTTATAATTCTATTATAATTTTTTTTTGTAATAAAAATATTTTAATAATTTTATAAAAAGTGTTAAGAAAATTGGATGAAAAACAGTTAAAAAGTTGGTGCTTAGGTTTTTTAAAGTTAAATGGGTAAACATAGTAATTCAGTAAAATCTTGGGTAGGAATAAGTCATTTGGCGTAATTTTTATGATCACGAGGAGAGCCACGTGTGCGGCCTTCTAATCACTCCTGTACATGTTGTAGACAGACACGGATTACGACGTGGTGAAAATATTATCCTGTATGGTGTCTGCAATATAAGGTATGTCCAATTTTCGGTAGTTTTCAAAGGGGTCTTCAAAATCTGAGGGGCCATCGCGTTTCAGCTACAAGACACTGCTCTCTCTATGGCGAAAGGTCCCATATCTTCCCTCGCTCTCGCTGGATAAGCAATGGTGGTGGCAGAAAATTTTCACGGGCAAGGCTGGATATATGCAATTTGCATTTACCTTCACAAATGTCGTGGCCACAAGCTACATCTCATCAGCAGTTCCTGGAGCAAACCTGATATGATTAATCCATTGATGATCAATGTCTAATCCATCAGCCACATGTTACCATATCTTCAGCTTTGTCGTTTATACATGCTATATCTTCTAATCACATTTTTGTACCTTTAATTTTGTTTGATTTAACATTTTGTAGCTTCGATGTCGAGACACTGGCTTTCTCCATCCATAAATAAAGGATTACGAAAATAAGATGCTAGAAATTTTTGACGGGGGCTGATATTAACTAATGATTTAATTAATAAAATTAGATAATTAAAATAGTTCAATAATATATTATAAATAAGATTAGAAATAATTAATACAGTTAAGTCTATTAAATTATATAACTTATGCTTTTAGTAAACGATCGAGTATAAGGTTTGAATTATTGGGTTTTGATGAAAGGTTCAATAATTCATTATGAATTGGTTAGGTTTCAACTTCGAAAGTATAACATACAATTTTTTCTATTGATAGCTATTTCAGAGAGGTTTCAAAAGTAAAAGACTAAGTCATTGTATTTGCTAAACTTACAAATGACTTTAAAAGGTTCCACATATTCAAGAAATATATTACAATCAAGTTTTTCTATTACTCTATTTCAATCTTGTATTCAAATAAATTTTTTATTCAGTATTCTATATTTTATTCAATATTCTATAAAGTTTTTCTACTATTATTTATGGTTATTAGTATTTCATTACCTTCATTAATAACTTTTTTTGTTATGGTTTTTAATATTTAATCAAGGAAAATTATGATGTTTTAAAGAAGTTTAAAGTGTTTAGAACTGAAATTGAGAAATAATTAGGGAAAGTGATTAAGGTAGTAAAATCTAACCATGAAGGTGAGTGTTATAGGAGACATGAAGATATAGGTTAATTTATGTGCTCATTTGCCAAGTACTTACAACAGTGTGAGATAATTGTCTAATATACCATGTCTAGTAGTCATGAATCTATTGGTATGGTAGAAAAACATAACCATATACTTAAGATATAATGAGAAACATGATGAGAAGGACAAACTTGCCAGAATATGGTTGGGGTGAGTCAATTAAAGCAACTCTTACATTCTGAAAAATGTTCCTGACAAGTTTGTCCCTAAAACAACTTTTAAGCTTTGGATTAGTACGAAGTCTAGCCTTAACCATTTTCGAGTCTAGAGTTGTTTTGCTGAGGTTAGGATATATAATCCTAATGAGAGAAAGACTGATGTTCAAACCATTAGGTGTTATTTTATAAGGTACCTATCTCACTCTAAGGGATATATATATTTTATTATCCTTCACGCGATACAAGAATTATAGACTCTCAAACTGCTAAGTTTTTTGAGTTTAATGCCTATGATACTTTAGTAGTTACTAAGATTCTTACTGTTATTGATCTTCAAGTTGATACTCGTGAAAGGATTATCACCATTTCTTTGCCTCATCCTATTGAGTTAAATGAACATGTACAAAGAGACACCACAAAAGCTCAAGGACCTTTTGTCCCACAAGTTAAAATTCTTGGGAATATGAAATAATATCCTATTATTAAAGTACCTCTTTAAATATCAATAAGAAAAAACATGACTATTTTTTTAGATATTTATATTTATTTGATTGAAAATGCATATGATATTAAAGACATAACTAATCCAATTTCAATTTATGAAGTCATTTAAAAATATATATGAATAAAGGCCATGAATAATGAAATATAGTCTATGAAGGATAATGTAGTATGAGATCTTGTAGAGCTACTTGAAGGTTATAAGCTAAGTGGTTGTAAATGAGTTTATAAGACTAAAAGAGACTCTAAAGAGAAGGTAGATATATTCAAGGCAAGATTGCTTATAAAATGCTTTACTTAGAGAAAATGGATTGACTCCAATAAGACTTTTTCTCCTGTATCCTCCAAAGATTTGTTCAAAATTATAATAATCTTAATAGCTCACTTTAATTTGGAGTTTCACCAGATGAATGTCAAAATTGTCTTTTTGAATCAAAATTTTGACAAGAAGGTAAATATGAAACAATCAGATGATTTTTAGATTGAAGAAAAATAATATATGGTGTGTTGACTGAAAAGTCCATTTATGGTTGAAAGTAGACTTCTTAGCAATAGTATCTTAAGTTTGATGACATTTTAACCTTGTATGGATTCATTGAGAATAGATTTAATCAATGTGTGTAAATGAAGGTAAGTGGGAGCAAGTTTATTTTCTTGGTACTCTATGTAGATGATATCTTACTTGCAAGCAACGACGATAATGTATTTTATGAAACCAAACATTTTTTATCTAAGAATTTTGATATGAAAGATTTTGGAGAACCATCATTTATTCTAGGTAATGAGATTTATTGGGATAGAGCTCGTGGGTTACTAGACTTATCTTAAAAGGTCTATATTGAGTGTATTCTTAAAAGATTCAAAACGGAGAATTATAAAGCTGGGAATGTACCCATAATGAAAAATGATAGGTTCAATAGTAGGTAACATTCTCAGACTGATGTTGAAAAGGCATTTATGCAGGGTATTCTTTATATTAGTGCCATTGGGAGCTTGATGTAAGCACAAGTGTATATAAAGCCTAATATAGGGTTTGTTGTGAATGTTCTTAGTCGATATCTTTCTAATTTAGATTCTAATCATTAGGTGGTAATCAAAAAAGTTATGAGATACTTACCGAGGGTAAAGATTTCGTGCTTGTAATATAGAGAAATTGAGATTCTTGAGATAATGGGATATTCTTATTCAAATTTCAATGGATGTCATGATAACTTAAAGTTTACTTCTAGGCATATATTTATGCTTGCAAGAGAAGCCATATCGTGGAAAAGTGTCAAACAAACATTGGTAGCATCTTCGGCCATGTATATAGAGTTTATTACATGTTATGGGCAGTTACACAAGCAATATGGTTGAAGAATTTCATCTATGAGCTTCGAGCAGTTGACTTCATCTCTAGGCCACTTGTAATCTATTGTGATATTAAAGCAGTTGTGTTCTTTTACAAGAACAATAAAGCCAATAGAAAATTGAAGTATATAAAGATAAAATATCTTACAGTTAGAGATACAAAACGAAGACATTATTGTAGAATATATCAATACTAATGTTATGTTAGCTGATCCCCTAACTAAAGACCTTAGACCTATTGTTTTTAAAAGTCATGTCTTGAATATGTGTGTGTTGGAATCTTTTAATGCCCTAGGTTAGTTGGAGTTTTAAAGTTGTTTATGTTTGACTTTATGATATTTTATTGAGTTGAGTTTTCAATCATGATCATTAATATTTGTTGAATAAGATTGAAACCTACAGGTTTCATTGAAAGCAAAATGATTTCTCTTATTTCTCTTGAAAGGTCAATGAGAAATCATAAGGAGGTTTGACAAAAATATAACATTATTTGGGATAACATGATTATATGTTATTTTTGACATATTTTCAGATCATTGATCTGTATTGATTTAGTTATTAATAATTATGATCATGTACAAACTTATATCAATCAAGAACATAAGAAATGCTTTATTTTGTTATTGTTAATCACGTTAATTAAATTAATAATCGTAGTGATATAAAACTTTAGATTTTTTTGTTTTCTTAAAATAGTGATCACTTTAAAATTAAAATATTGATCATCCAGTAGTCAATTTTTTTTTTTTTTCTTTGAACTCAAAATGAAATTAATTGATATTGTCTAAATGTGAGAATGTTGGACATTTTCAATGTGGGCTGATATTATTTTGGTTAATAAACAAGGTAATTAAAATAATTCATTGATAGATTATAAATGAGCTTAAAAATAACCAATAAAAATATAACCCATTACACTATACATTTATGATTTGGATAGTCAGTCAAGTGTGAGTTTTGAGTTATTAGGCTTTGATAAAAAATCTAATAATTCTTTTAAATCAGTTTAATCACTGTTTCAAAAACACAACGTATATAATTGTATTTACTAAATTGACAAGTGAATTTAAAGGATTTTATATATTCAAGAAAAATAGTACAATCAGGTTTTTATAGTACTCTATTTCAATCATGTAATTTTGTTCAGGATTTTATGTTTTATACGTGATTGAATTTAAGTAATATAACATAAAAAACCTAATTGCTTAGCCTGCCTGACCGGTAGAGATATACTGAAAACTCCATTAGTGTACAAGAAGGTCCAACACAATTGTTAGTTGATTCGCCACATCTGAATTTTGGAATGGTCTGGTTTTTTTTATTATTTTTGATAATTAGTAATGGTCCGTTTTCATAACAATGAAAAGTTAAAATCAGAGTCTCTTTCGAATTCTAAGTCGTGTGCCATGGGGAACCACAAGAAAGGAATATACAATCTCATTTAAATGATTATAGTCTTTTTCAAATCCCACAAACGGCATCGTACGAGTGGCAAAAGTACAGGAAATTTAGAGAATGCTCGGACGGCCTTCACACGGGAAGGATAATGTTATTGTGGATTGCAATAAGAAATGCTTCCTGTGCTTACCAGCCCAACATAAAGTTCCAAAACAACTAAGCCTGTTTTCTCTGTTATGATATCCACCAGTTGGGTCTGTACTCGTAGTAGATAACGGGATATTTCTGTGCTGGAATTGGGCTCAACACCTTTTCCTTTCTTCTTTCCTTCTCAATTTTCTACACAAAAGAAGCTTTCTTGGCTTTCAAAGTACGCCATAATATGTGCACTTTTGGATTTTATATTATATATTTTTTTTTTCAACACCTTTCTCAAAGCACCTGCCCATATTTTCTAAAACTGGGCGGTGCATTGGCAATTAATTTTTTTGTGGAGCAAATAAATGTTGATTCATGTTCTATGAACTCTTTTTCTGTCATTTTCCATGCTGATTAGAATAACTAGTTTAATAACTTGGATAATATAAGAGCAGCTAGCAACGTGGATATTAAAAACATTCGGTACACAGACCAACCAAATAATTAAAAGATATTGCTGTCAAGAGAGAAAAATAGCGCATGCTTGGAGTAAGTAAGCAAGCATATGTGTCAAAGTTATCACAAAATAAAACCCAGATAAGGATAGGTTTCTTCATGACCTGGAATGATGTAGCTCTGTCTCTTTTTCTTCTTATCCTTAAACCATCTATACCCAATTCAATTTCGTGCAAGTAAACTTGTTCAGAGGCTGCTTTTCTTATTCCAACTTTTGTTGTGTGTGTTGTGTGTGTAATAATAGGCCTCAACCAAGAAGCTGATATCTGATATTGATATTGATATTGATATTGATGTCAACCTTTATTAACTGGTCTTTAATTGCTGAATTAAATCTAATCTAGATAAGCGTTCGTTATATGTATATAATTTATTGCTTGGTTTGGAAATCATCCTGACAAAATTTATTTAAAATGTGTGGGGAATGCTTTTGTTTCTTTTTGTTTGTTGAATCCACATAAATATTGGACCCCATGAGTCCAGTCCCAAAAGGCAGTAGAAGTAGTTAGCAGCAACTCTCTAGATTTACACAACTGTCTCAACTCTCATCTCATCCACCAGCTCCAAAGCAACAAAGTCGCTTTGTGTGGAAGATTGTTAGTTAAGATGTGTTTTCATTCTCTTCTTAGAGGCAACAACAAACTCGCAAAAATACTTTTACTTGCTGCCCTCTAATCCGATTGAGTCGAAGAGTTAACTTCCGACTTGATATGAACGGGGAAGAGATTCCTTGCCCCAAAACTATTTATAAATACATTGTGGACTTTGTTGAGCAGTTGGAAGTGGTTGAACAAATGAAAAAATAGGAAGCAGTTTGAGCAGGGTGTTGTTAGAAGTTGAATTAGCTGATTATAATTTAAAAGTATGATTCAAGTCAAATAATGAGGTGGGTTATCAAGGATAATCTTTATTGGTATCATAATAACATAGATAGATATAGTTTTGGACTGTTTGCCTAATAAGGCACAAGACATTAATATAATATATAATATTCATGCATGAATATGAAGGAAGATACATACATGCACATTGAAAATATTTCTATAATTTACTCTCATTTATTTATATTAAAAGTTAGTTAGGGTGTGAATGAGACCTTTTGCAACAACAAATTATATGGTGGGTGATGTATTTGATTGATTGAGATATGCTGAAATGAAATCCCATGACCATCTACTATGAATAATAGAGATATGACGTGCCGTACTCATCCATAATAAGAAAAACTTGTTGAAAATATATCAAAATTAAAAAAGTTAGAAAAGAACCCACTCATGCAATGTAACTAAGTTTCAAGGAGGAACAAGGGTAAAAGATTATTCTCTACTTGAGAAGATAAGCATAGAAATTGAATTAGGTAAAGTATTTATGCTTAAATTAATATTCTCCCTAACCTTTTAGCTAACTTACTTTTTAATATTTTAATTTTACTCAAGACAATTGTTTTTGAATTTATGAAATCAAGCTGATAAACTGTCCACACACTATTCATGTATTATTATTTAAAACCACGTTTCTGAATGGCCGGAGGACTATTTTCCATGTGAACTTTGATAAAATTATTTTTCCCACATTATTAATATATTGTTTAAATCCATCCAAAATTAGGCATTAAATTTTTGTATGGATATGAGTTGTCATGCACTGTAATTGTGATGTGTTGTAGTTGTACTGTAATTATAGGCATCGGGTTAACTAAGCAACTTTGTATATTAATATAGAAATATATAGTTTCCTTATAATAAGCTGTTTCCTACACTGTGATGTAATTGTACCCATATATTTACTCCAGAACGGCGAAGAAATATACACGAAAAAAAAAAAAAAAAAACCAAGTTTATGGACATCAATGTTTAACATTTAACATGCTATCAAAGCAATTTCAATCTTAATAGAACCGTTTAAAATATTAATTGAATTTCTTATTTTTCAAAGCTCTTACTTAAAAACTAAATGGCTAATTCTAATGTAATTGTCTCAACTATACCAAACAACCCAACACTACCAATTATTACCCTTCAAGATAACTGCGTGTTCTCGATTAATATCATACTAAATGAGACCAATGGATAGAGAAACAAAAAAACCCGTATTTAAAGATCATATTATTACAACATGGATTACTAAAAATCAGAGAGTACAAAGTTGGCTTATTGATGCAACGAGTTTATTACTAATTCAACGACCTTAAAAACCTTTTATGATGGATCAAATGAAGCCCATCTCTTTGAATTGAATCAAAAATTCTTTTCTACTAGACAAGATGGCAAACTATTGTCAACATACTATAATGAATTTGTTGATATTTTTCACAAGATTGATCATAGGGCTACCTTTTAAGAATGAACAGTTAAAGGAGTAGTCTAGTTACATTCACCAATGACTAGACTTCAAGTTCATATATTTCTAAGTAGACACTATTCTAAATTTGATCAGGTTCATGGAGAAATCTTTATGAAAGGATCCAAAATTTGACTTGGAAAGCATATATGCATATCTGAGAGGTAGTCCAACAAAGACAAACAATGGGGGGCTCTTGCCCAACCTGCACTTGACTATGCTAGCCAACCGAACTCGACAAAGGTTTTCATTTGGCTCGGTGAAGATTGTTAAGTTTTGCCAAAGTTGTCAAAGTGGTGATCATGCAACAAAAGTAAAATAATCAAGATAGAGTAATGGGAAAATCACAGAGGATCAACATTTTTCAATTTTTTTAAAATGTAAACATGTTATACAAGACATAGGGTGTTCATGAAGTTATATATCTCATTCTTCATATGGCAAAAAAATAAACAATAATGGAGTTGCTTCCCATCAGAAAGGCCAACAGCACTTATGTGAGTCCACATGAAAGGAGAGGTTGGAGTACACAATTTTAGTGCTATCAAACTTGGTGTATGGGTGTTAAGGTGTTTTGCATAGGTGTGATTGTAGTTCTCTAAGAGATTTTGAAAATTTTGTAGTATTTTTTAATATAGAAAATGAGTCATTGGTGTGACCATGAAACATACACGCTTGTGATGCTCATATATAAGCCCACGAATAAAACAATCACGATTATACAAACGTATTTAGTAGTTGTTACAGTTTATACATGTTGCACATAATCCATCCAATGTTTTCACAATTCAATAACCATCGAATAATTGTATGTATGCCTGTACATAATACATAAACGCTTAAGAGTCATCAAATTATTTGAATTTTGAATTAGTTTGACTCCATCTGAATACATTAGGATTTTGTCAACCCTTAAGATGCACACTTGTAACCCATAAAAGTGCACAACCATACATTAAGACAAATCCTTAATATTAACTCGATTTGAATGACTTTGACAAGTCCAACATGATATCATCCCATAACACACTCATTGGGATAATAATCCTCTACCTTAATTTATTAGCTCTATAAGTGTATGACCTATAAGCCCTCTACTTTTTTAATAGTATCTAGATTCAAATCAAATTTAAATATAGATCATAAGTAGCCTCTAGCAAGGCACAAAACCACCCGAATAACAAGTTGTCAGTGAATAAATTCGACCTTGATCAACTTAATAGTTAATACACAAAACGATTCCTTTGTCATTGTGTCTCACAAGATTGAGATATAAATTTGTATCTATTTCAAGTACTCTTCATATATGCATATGTCCAAGCCAGAATTAGATACGATGCCAACTAATTTTATTATGGTCACAAACTATTTAACTTTGAATAACTCAACTAAGACACTCATTTCATGCTTAGGATTGACAAATTCTATGTTAATCTATCATATTCTTTGTATGAATCATAATACAACCAATCGCTTATCTTTATAATATCCTGATTATAGTGATGTGTTTAATAACATTAAAGGTACTACTCCTAGTATAAGGCAGTTTGATAGATTTTAAGTTAAAAGATCATAGATACCCATTAAGTTATGAGAATTGATCCATAGATACCAATAAATAATATATCTGAATTGCCTCATATTATTAACATTATCAAATGTTTTTAAATACAATAATACATGAGTGAACACAGTATTATACAACAAGCATGTGGTTATTTGACACTAACTTAAACAAAGAATGTAATAATCATTCAATTGAGAAGTCTAACAATCATGTATGTTGTCATTGTGGTCAATTAGGCTATACGAAACAATTAGGCTTCTTACTTTGTTACGTTTATTGATGGATGTACAAGAATGATTTGGGTGTCTTTGCTTCACATAAAAATTGATGTTTGCTTAACATTTTAGGAATTTCATAGTATGGTGGGCACTCGATATCAGAAACATATTTGTGTTTGGAAAATTGATAATGTCATTGAGTTTGTAGACACATCTTTTAGAAAGTTTCTAAACCAAGATGGGATTTGACATCAAACTTCTTGCACCTAAATGGCTTGGTGGAAAAGAAGGAATAGACAAATATTGGAAATGATTCATGCCTCTCTCTTTGGCATGAAATTGCCTAGGTTTTATTGGGGAGATGCTACCAAATTAGCTATATCTAATCAATCAGTCACTTCTTGAGTGATAGATTTTCAAACCGCTTAACAAAAAATGCAATCCTTACTTTGAATTCCTCATCACCCAAATCTTAAACCTAGAATCTTTGGTTGTATAGTGTATGTTCACATTCCTAAGGCTTTACGAACTAAACTTGACTCATGTTTTAGAAAAGATATATGTATTATGATCCTTAAACCTAAAAATTACATGTGACCTTGGATACCTCTTTTCAAGAATCAAAATCGTATTATTTAAAAAGAATTTTAAGACATTCCCTTCAGAAACGGAATTTTAATGAAGTGAATATGTTATAAGAAGGTGGCAGGGAAGATTGAGTTTTTTGAACTAGAAGAAGTCAATAAAAAGCTTGGGAGAAGTAGTTAACACAATTTTGATGGCATTCATCAACTGTTAATCCATTATAAGAATAAGTCGAAATCACCAATGAATATAGAGTTGCTTACGTTAACATTATTAATTGAAAAAAGAATCAATTTAGAATGTTGATCTTCAGGTTATATCGAATAATGTAAATCCTCAGGTAATTTTGAATCCCATAATGAATCTTTTGTTCCCCTGAAATTTAGCTCTAAGATATCCACGAAGCATATGAACTTAACCCTAAATCCAATGTTAAATATTTAATCAATAACTATGTGTCTACTCTTAGATTGTCTAAATGGTATGCACTTACTAGTGATCATTTGTCCAGTGCATTTATTCCTAGTGGTATGTAGAATGCTTTGATAGATCCAAAATGGACTAATATAATGAACAAAGAAATAGAGGCCTTGCAACATGGGAACTTGTTTCATAACCTGAATGAAACAAAACAATTAGTAAATAGGTGTTTACTATGAAACTTAGAGCATATGAAAGCATTGACAGATACAAAGTGAGGTTGGTTGCAAAGGGGTATACACAAAGGTATGAGGTGGACAACTTGGAGACTTTTGCATCAATAGCTAAGCTTGACACAATTCGTGTTACCATATCCATATCAACAAATCAGAAGTAAGCTCTGCAACAATTTGATGTTAAAAATATGTTTTTGAATGGGGAATTAAATGAGGAAGTGTACATGGAGCCATCACCAAGTGTGAAATGTAATTTTTTTTGAGTAGAAACAAATTTTCAAATTAAAGATATCATTATGTGGACTTAAACAGTCACTTAGAGTTTGGTTTTGGAAGTTTTCTTTTATAATGAAGACATTTGGTTATAACCAAAGTAGTTAAGATTATACTTTGTTTATAAAACACAAAGAAAGAAATGTCACAACTTTAATTGTGTATGTTAATGATATGTTCTTAACAATTTGGTTACTTTACTTTTGTGAAAGATAATCTCGTTACTTGGAAGAACCATTCCAACCTACATCGAGTTTGTTCATCTCAACAAATATTTGTTCTACCACAAGAAGGATCAAAATTGGAGCAGGAGAAAATTCTCAAGTCATTCCTTAAAGGGCATAATGGTTACCAAGTCATAGAACATTAAAGAATTTTGTCAAGTCATGGTACACTATTACAAAAGAAAATTTTGATAAATCATGGTACCTTCGTTACAAAGATTTGAATGTCGTTTCCTTTAGATAAATATTTTTATTAACCAAAAAAAAATTTCTTATTTAAGTTAAATTATCTTTTTATATCATATCAAATTTATTAAACCTTTGATCTAATCGAATTAATAAATTTTAATTTAATAATTAATTCCTTAATCAATGTATCGAAGATCTAATTTTGATATAATTGATATTTTGAATGTTTTTTCTATACACATAATGTAATTGTAATTATGTTATGAGTAAAGTGCTAGTGTGAGAATAAATGTAGCTTAATTTTGAAGACAACAGCTGTTTGAATTGAATTTATTGCTACTCAAACTGTCACTTATTTCCAAATTTCTCATCATTAATATCTCATTCATATGAATTAGCCAGGCAAGGCAACCAATATCAGGCCTTGTTGATTATTTCCAATCTAATATATTTAATCAATAATTTCTCTTTATTTATTTAATTTTTGAGAAATACTTTCGTAAACATTAATTTAAGATTGTCACTTGAATTTGCTATTGACTTATTTGTTACCGAGTACTATCTGACGTGGTTGCTTTGACCACAAGCGTTAAAGTTGATCCCCTCAACTGACCAATTATGTAAAGCCACGTCATCATATAAGGTAAGAATGTCTGTCAATAATAATAAAAATAAGTTACAAGTTTAATTGTTCTTAATCCAGCTTAACCTTCAATGGGTTCCAAGCCTAGCAAGATGATATAAATATTCGTATTCTGATTCCATGCATGAAAGCTTCACTAATACAGGACTCTTTCTGAAAATATTCAAGGAAGTAGACTGAAAGCCTTGAATTTGGCCACCTTGAATTTGGCCACAGACGATCCCCAAATTCAATATTCAATGCTTCAGCATAAAAAAATATTTTAGTTTTAGTTTAAATTTCGCCATTAGCTACCAAACCCAACAGACCAACGACGTTATTAATGGTAGAAAAGCTATAAAGTTTCCGTGTGAGGGAGGTTCAGTTGAGAGAACCTAAGCTTAGCTAAGCGTTCATCAAAGTTTTGGGTCCCATTACTTTGCAAGTGTTTTAAAAGCAGATGGGAGTGGCACCTTCCCAAGCCACTCTAATTCATTGCAGACAAAACTTCAAACTTAGGACTCTCCTCTTTCTGCCACTTCTTTCACATTTGACATTTTATTCTCAAAAGAATAAAAAAAAAATCGTGCTTTTTTTTTCTTTTTAGTTTCTTCTTTCTCTCTCCCTCTTCATCACTGTATATCTATTATATGGCATCAAACTCGATACTGAGTTTTTGATAACGCTATTGATTTGTTTGGAGAAACGCCCGAGGTTGTATGGGGTTCGAAGGTTTAAAGACCGACATGTTGACTACCAATAAGTGTATGTTGCTGCTAATGCTGTTTTCTTCATGGCTTTGTTATGTGGAAGCAACTGTGTCTTATGACCATAAAGCTATCATCGTTAATGGCCAGAAAAGGATTCTTATTTCTGGCTCCATTCATTATCCCAGAAGTACTCCTCAGGTACTGAAATTGCTAATGTGGCTCCGCTGTATTGCTTTTCAATTTTTATGGACTTCTGACACATGGGAATTTCTTCTTTTACTCTTATTGTTTGGAACTGAGTTGTTTTTTGCTTTTTTGAATTTATTGCAATTGCAGATGTGGCCTGATCTTATTCAGAAGGCCAAAGATGGAGGTTTGGATGTTATACAAACTTATGTTTTCTGGAATGGACATGAGCCTTCTCCTGGGAAAGTAATGCATTTGAATTTACTTTGTTATTGCGATTCTTCTTCTTCCTCTTTTTAATTATGGGTTTAATAAAAAATAACTAGTTGGTTTTATTTATTTTGAAATTATGTATTTTCAGTATTACTTCGAGGACAGATATGATCTTGTTCGGTTCATCAAGCTTGTTCAGCAAGCTGGCCTTTATGTTCATCTCCGGATTGGCCCCTATGTTTGTGCAGAATGGAACTTTGGGTAATAGCATTTGTGTTTTCTCTCTCTTGTTTTAATTTATAACTATACTTGTATTACAATTTTCTTTTTTTGCTTCAGGGGATTTCCTGTTTGGCTGAAATATGTTCCCGGCATTGAATTCAGAACAGACAATGAACCTTTCAAGGTTTGGACACTATATTTGTTTATCGTTTCTCCAATGTCTTTTTCTGGATTGATTTGGTTTATTGAGTTAATTAATCAGATGATTAATTTGACATGTAATGAAGGCGGCAATGCAAAAATTCACGGAGAAGATAGTCAGCATGATGAAGGCAGAAAAGTTGTTTGAAACACAAGGAGGGCCAATAATTCTATCACAGGTTGGAAACTTATCCCATAATAATCCTTTGTCTTGTAGAAATGTTTGATTTGTAATCATTACTTTTCTTTTTGCTTTATTCACACACATTTTTATAATTGTATTATTTGCAGATAGAGAATGAATTTGGACCTGTTGAATGGGAAATTGGCGCTCCTGGTAAAGCTTATACCAAGTGGGCTGCTCAAATGGCTGTTGGTCTTGACACTGGTGTCCCATGGGTTATGTGCAAACAAGATGATGCTCCTGATCCAGTTGTAAGCAATTCTTTCCCATCTTTTTCATTTCACCGGCTTCTTGCTTTTAGCTTTTTTATTTTCAATTCATAATAGCGTTTTGATATGTCTTTCTTTATTATGGCCCCTCCTTTCTTGGTGGGGTTCTTAATAGTAAGTTGTCTGCTTCGAATTAGTTGGTGCCAAACGTGGTACATTATTATCTCAAAAGCTTTCGAGTGATGCCTATTTTTTAATTTAATTTCGCGGGGTCTTATCAATCTCTCACTTTTTTTCTTTTATTTTTGTCTTTTCTTCTGTTTTCTCTGATTTTGTGCAAGTAATAATATATAATCATGGGCATGTCCCTTTTCACTTGATAATCTCAATTATTAGGAACTCTCTTTGAAAATTCAGTTGAAAGACACTAATCTAATTGTTTATGGTGAAAATATGCTTTTAGGGGTTAATTTGGTGAGTACTTTAAGTTGTTTAATCTCAAGTAATTATGCTCCAAGTACTGTGGAAAAAGATTCCAGTCAATTTTTCTGTGACTAATCTTTCACCTGACAGATAAACACTTGCAATGGTTTCTACTGTGAAAATTTTGTCCCAAACCAGAAATATAAACCCAAACTGTGGACAGAAAACTGGACTGGCTGGTAATTCTTCTCCATAGAGTCCAACTCTTTCTCTCTCTCTCTCTCTTCATTCCCTTTTCATATTTGTTATTTGTTGCAAGTAGTTAACTTGTTTTCTAAAATTTTGGAATTTCTTCCCTGAGAATTTTTTTCCTCTTTTTTCCTGTTTAATTAGGTACACTGCGTTTGGTGGCCCAACTCCACAAAGACCAGCAGAAGATGTGGCATTTTCGGTGGCAAGGTTCATACAGAATGGAGGTTCATTTGTAAACTACTACATGGTAAATTAATCCGCTTTCATCTTTCCGAACAAGTTTTTCTTCAGCTCCTGAATGATTTATTTTCCGTATTCAGTACCATGGAGGAACTAACTTTGGCCGGACAGCTGGTGGCCCCTTCATTGCTACTAGCTATGATTATGATGCTCCTTTAGATGAATATGGTAAGCAAACATGTTTTTCATCCTAGATTTACGTATGTGAAGTTGCTTACCTATGTGGCTTCATTGTGAACTTCCAGCATTAAAGATTCTAATTACCTCAAATTAGACTAACACCATGATTATGCAGTCATCTGATTAAAAGAGTCAGAGTATTTAAGGATTTGTGAACATCATACTCCACATTCATCCAAGTTTTCTGTTTTATACCAGGACTACTAAGGGAGCCAAAATGGGGGCATTTGAGAGATTTGCATAAAGCCATCAAATTATGTGAATCAGCTTTAGTTTCAACAGATCCCACTGTGACTTCACTTGGAAAAAGTCAAGAGGTAAGCCTTTGAGCTAAGTAGAAGAAAATTAGACTTAAGACTTGGGTTTCATCTTTGAAAGTTGAGCTTCTAATTGTTATAATTATCTATAGGCTCATGTATTTAACCCAAAATCTGGATCTTGTGCGGCATTCCTCGCTAACTATGATACAACATACTCAGCGAAAGTGAACTTTCAAAATATGCAATTTGAACTGCCACCTTGGTCCATCAGCATCCTCCCTGACTGCAAAAATGCAGTTTTTAACACTGCTAGGGTAAGGAGAAGATTTCATCATCTTGTGATTAGTTCCTCTTTCTTAATACCTACTTAACACTTCTAATCTATGCTTCGATTAGTTTTTTCATTAAATCTACAGTCTATTATGGAAGAATAAAACATTCTATGAAGTTCAATGTAGTAAAGACCTAACAATTTGCTCATCCTATAAATTCAAGAAGCAATTTGTTAGAAATAAACATGAGCTTTTTATGTGGAGTCAGTGTGAGAAAATTTTGAAGAGTGAATTCTGATTGTAACAGCTTGGTGCCCAAAGCTCCGTGAAACAGATGACACCTATTGGCAAATTTTCTTGGCAGTCATACATTGAAGAAAGTGCCTCTTCTAATGATGATAAAACTTTTACCACCGATGGGCTGTGGGAACAGTTAAATGTGACTAGAGATGCTTCGGATTACTTGTGGTATTTGACAATGTTAGTAGTTTTGACTAATTACCTCTTCTTTTCCTTGAGACATTTAACTTCTAAAATTTTAAAATAGCTGTTATAATCTTTCTGAACTGATTTTTATTAACATATGTTTTCTGTTTTCCACTCAGTGTAAATATAGACTCTAATGAAGGATTTCTGAAGAATGGACAAGATCCTCTTCTCGCCATTTGGTCTGCTGGTCATGCACTGCATGTTTTTGTTAATGGTCAGCTATCAGGTAAAAGGCATATTGAGACACTACTAGAAGGCCAAGTACTAATTTCAAACGAACATTATGTATATCTATACTTTTCACCTGCTCACTTTAGTTTCTGTCATTAATTCAGGAACTGTTTATGGTGGAATTGACAATCCAAAATTAAGTTTCAGTCAAAATGTCAAAATGAGAGTTGGTGTAAACCAGATTTCTTTATTAAGTATATCTGTGGGTCTTCAGGTCAGTTTTCTCATTTTTGGATGTGTCTCCATTCTTTTAACATTTCTGATAACGTGGAAGTATGACACTTTACTCTTTCCATTATCAAATTCTCAGAATGTAGGCACACATTTTGAGCAATGGAATACTGGGGTGCTGGGTCCAGTAACATTGAAGGGTCTCAATGAGGGAACAAGAGACTTGTCTAAACAGAAATGGTCTTACAAGGTTTGTCTATAGATATTTGAAAGAAATATCTTACCTTGCACTATACTGAAAATTTGGGGCTATATGGTAGGTCTTTCATAACTATGACTTGAGCTACTTTATAGATATGTTAGTTGTTATTCAGGAAGAGAACTAACATTTTTTGCTTGAATGTGTCATTTCTCTGTCCAATGAGGACTGACACCACACCAGATTGTTAATACAATATATAAGGCCATTACTGCAGATAGTACACACATTTTTGAAATATTGATTTTGTTGAGCCCTGTGAAATGATTAGAATGACGTTGAATGTTTGAAAAGCAACAGTAAAGTATACTTTATCTAGTGGAGGATTGATCTATGAGTTACTTGAATGCCCAGAAATTATTTATCAATTGAAAAAGTAACAGTGTCGGGTAATGCAATGTAGCTAGAAATTTGGTCATAAATGATTGCACACTTGAGTATGAGTTTTTCACAATAACATTCATCAGAAGCTAGCTAAACATGTACGATATGATATAAACAGATTGGTCTAAAAGGTGAGGATTTAAGCCTTCATACTGTTAGTGGGAGCTCCTCTGTTGAATGGGTAGAAGGATCATCATTGGCCCAAAAACAACCAATGACATGGTACAAGGTGAGAACAATCTATACTCTGTCCATTTCCACCATTAAAATTGATGATATGTATCAAATATATTAATATCAAAATTTTGTTCTGTAGACTACTTTCAATGCACCGGCAGGCGATGATCCTTTAGCTTTGGATATGAGTACCATGGGAAAAGGGCTGATTTGGATAAACGGTCAGAGCATTGGGCGCCACTGGCCTGGATATATAGCACATGGTAGTTGTGGTGATTGTAATTATGCAGGAACTTATACAGACAAGAAATGTCAAACCAACTGTGGACAGCCATCTCAAAGATGGTGAGAACAGTGTTGCTTCTTTCTTCTTGTTATTGTTTGTTTTCCCTGTTAGACTATTCACATGGTAGATGTTACTTTTAGGTATCATGTTCCACGCTCATGGCTGAATCCAACTGGAAACCTGTTGGTTGTGTTCGAAGAGTGGGGTGGTGACCCAACGGGCATTGCTTTGGTCAGAAGAACAACAGGAAGTGTATGTGCTGATATTTTTGAAGGGCAACCAACCTTAAGCAACTGGAAAATAATCTCTGGAAAATCAGATAAAATGCAATCCAAAGCCCATTTGTGGTGTCCTCCCGGACAGAAAATCTCAGAAGTAAAGTTTGCTAGCTATGGATTGCCACAAGGAACATGTGGAAACTTTCATGAGGGTAGCTGTCATGCTCACAAGTCATATGATGCTCTTCAACGGGTACAGTTAGAACCCTAAAAATTCTATATTTCCTTTTCTCATAATGCAAGTTCTTTTGAAGACTTTTTTCATTTAGAAATTTAAAGAAAATAAAATCTCTTCATTTAAGATGCAGAAGGCTAAATTAATCCTAATCTACTCTTCTTATGTGAACATAGTTAGTTTGGTCTTCTATCCAAAGGCCGATGTTGATCACACCATTTTAGTTCAATTGATGAGCTTTTCCAACTTCAGCTTGTTTTAGTTCCTCTTAATTCTTCTCTTTCAGAATTGCGTGGGGAAGCAGTCTTGTTCAGTATCTGTGGTTGCTGACGTTTTTGGAGGCGATCCATGTCCTAACACCAATAAGAAGCTTTCAGTTGAGGCTATCTGCAGCTGAAATTCAAATATACAAAGACTACAAAATAAACAAAATCCCACATCAATTCATCTTTTGTACATAAAACACTTATATAGACGTCATGATCTCTCCATGTAATTCAGGTTTCTGCATTCTACATAAGCCAAGGTGACAACTTTCGACACCACCAGGAGGCTGAAATTTACAACCATACATCTATACCAGACAATTTGGCTCAAGCCAAGAATAGATGTGAAGTAGTTAGGGAAAAGTTTATGTACAAAGGCAAATTATTTGTCGATATAGGCAGACAGGGTGATTCTATATGAAAAAGTTATAGTTCCAAAGCATTCATAAAATGTAAGCCTTCAGTTTACTGGTTTCAATGGTCATCTGCAAATAAATTTTATTGTCTTTGTATGTGTATGAATAAACTGGAAATAAGAAATAGAAGCTTTTCAATGGCATTTGGTTTCTGTTTACATAATTATCTAATTACATGCTTGCATTTGTTTTCTTTCTTTTTTTTTTTTTTTTTGGGGTCAATTGCTCTCCCAAGCTTAAAAGAAATTTACTGAAAAAAGGAACACCAACAAAAAATTAGGCACGAAATCAGAGCACTGAGTAGGCGACTCTCTACATTTTATTCACCTGTTATGTTTCTTTTTCTGATTCAGTTTTATGAAGGAACTATACTTGGGCGAACAGCTGGTGCCTTTGTTGCTGCTACTTATGATTATGATGGTCCGATTGATGGGCACACATATATTTAACATCCTTGTTGTTTAACTCTGTGGCTGCTGCATCATCTTCTTCTTCACTTTCCAATATTGATCTGAGTTTCTTTTTTAAAGCAGGATTAATCAGGGAACCCAAGTGGACACATTTGAGGGATTTACATAAGGCCACCAAAGCATCCGAAGCAAGTGTATTGTCGTCCTCAGAGCCCATCCTGACTCCACATGGAGAAGGCCAATAGGTAAGCCTTTGAGCTAAATTAGTTGAAGAAAACCAGAGAGAAGGTCCTGAATATTTCATCTTCTAATCATGGCAACTATCCACGAGCTCGCGTGTTTAGGTCAAAAACTGGGGCTTGTGAAGCTTTCCTTGCAAACTATATATGACTGTAACTTGAACATCAAGGTCAACTTTGAAAATGAGGAGTATGACGTGCCACCTTGGTCCATCATCATCCTCCTTGACTGCAAACTGTAGCTTTCAACATCACTAAGGTACTTGTAATAGCTTATACTATAAACTCAGTAAATAATGTCCTTAAGAGAACTATGAAGGCTGAGTGCTGACAGAAGATTTGTATTTTTGAGCAGGTTGTGTTCGAAGCTCTCCGGAGCAGATGACACCCATCACCGAATTTTCTTGGGGGTCGTACACTGATGAAAGTATCCCTCTTACAGAAGATGAAACACTTACAAACAATGAATTCTGGCAACAACTAAATTTGACCAGAGATTCTACAGAGTACTTGTGGCATATGACAGAGTAAGTCTACCTTGGCTATTCAGCTCTTGCTTTGCTGGAGATATTTAGCGTCTAAAAATTTTATAATAGTTGTTATAATCTTTCTGAAACTGATTTTTTCCATAAATTTATGTGTTTTATTTTTGAATCAATGTAAATATTGACCCTAATGAAGGATTTTTGAAGAATGGACAAGATCCTCTTCGCACCATTATGTCTGCTGGACATGCAGTGCAAGTTTTCGTTAACGGTCAACAAGCAGGTAAAAGGAGTAAGAGAAATAGTCATTAAGTTAATGTGAAATAAACCTCAAATTTACATATAGTCAAACTGTCAAACTGAAAGCTGGCATTAACAAGATTTTTTTATTAAGTTCAGTTGTGGGTCTTCTGGTCAGTTTTCTCCCTTTCTCTATTATGAATATCAGAATATTGGTGCATTCTTTGAATACGGAATCTTCGTGTTCTTGGCCCTGTGACTCTGACAGGTCTCGATAAGGGCCCAAGAGACCTGTCTATGCAGAATTGGTCTTACAAGGCTTGTTCAATATCTTATCTTCCTCCATGGTGAAAACTTAGAGCTTTTGTATCTGATCCTCCAATTAGTACTACACAATTGTTTTTGAATGGCCAAAGGACATGTTCCCACCCATAGTTTGAGGTGGGGACAAACTGTCACTCATAAATTTTTAAAAACCTAGTCTCCCATCCTCCAACCAGATTTAATAGTAAATACGTTAGTGAACAGTAACAATTCAGGGGTATTTTTATCTTTTTAAAATTAAAATTTTATAAAATAATAAAATAAATTTTATATAAATATAAAATATTTAAAAATTTAAAAAAATATTAAAAAATTTTTAAATTTAAAAAAAATAAGGCAGCCACAACAACCGATGTTGGTGGCAGTGGCAGCCATTAACGGAGTCAGGTGACCGTTTCCGACCACCTGGTCCAGGGGAGGCCAGATCTAGTCTCCCCGTTCGGTGGAGACGATCAGATCTGATCGTCTCCAGTTTTGACGGAAACAGTCAGATCTGGTCTCCTCCACCTAAAACAAAGGCAGAAAACGGTCGGAAATGGCCGGCCATGGTCCCACCGACCGTTTTCGGCCCTTGTTTCCGACGGAGGATGCCAAATCTGGTCGTCTCCGTCAAAACTGGAGACGGCCAGATCTAACCATCTCCATCAAACGGGGAGGCCATGGAACCAGGTGGTCGGAAACGGTCACCTGGCTCCATTAGTGGCAGCCACCGCTGTCGACACCGGCGGCCATGGCTGCCTTATTTTTTTAAAATTTAAAAAAATTTTAATATTTTTTTAAAATTCTTAAATATTTTTCGAAAATATTTATATTAAAAAATTATTTATAAATTTTTAATTTCTAAAAGGGTATTTTAGTCATTTTAGTATAAAAATTATAAAAAAAGTATCCAATGGTGGAAGACTGGGTTTTTAAAACTTTAGGAGTGGCAATTTGTCTCCGCCTCAAACTATGGTGGGAACATGTCCTCTGGCCTTTTTGAATGTTGGTTGTATTTATACCTGTGAATTTTTTAGAATAAAGTTGAATATTGAGAAATCAAACACTGGTTTGAACGTTTTCTGAGTTATTGACACATACAGAATATCAGTAATCAACTCATTAACTTTCTCTCGAAAAAAGAATGAGGTTATGCAGATGTATGTAGAATGTTGGGCATAACCAATAGAATTTTCGTTCATTAAAGTTTTACGTAAATGATTCCGAGGAGGTTGGTATGGAAGGTAAGCATTTTTACTGAGAAGGGGAGTGCCTCTGGTGATTGTGTAGAAGGACAATCAGTGCCCCAAAAACAAGCATTGACATGTTACAAAGTGAGAATATATATTCTCGACTCTCCCACTACTCTTCTGATAGGTACCTGAATTAAGTGGCTAACAAACCTCCAATTTTGTGGTTTCCAGCAACACCAGCGGCTCCCTACGGTTTGGTTTCTGGCTCTCTCCACTTTAATTCAAATTCAAATCATCAACTTAGCAGCTACACACTAGCAGGATGAAGAAAATAGGCAATGCAGCAGCAATTTTTTCAACCAAATTCCAAAACAACCACCCACAACAATAGAAATGGCAAAGCAGAATTTAATTAGTCAGTGGAATTTAAATGGTCAATACTGCAGCAACACAGTATGGCGATGAAACAAGCAGGACCGAGGAGAATTTTGCAGACTGTATTCATTCAATAATTTTAGAAACGAATGTCATTGCCACAGCTACAGTAGTATGTGATTTGTACTGGAAATGGAAACAGCTTGAAATAGAAGAAATAAGTACTCCCTATGTAATACAAAATACTGAAATTAATAAAGCTTGAATCTTCTCCTTGCTTCATTTGCTCACAATTGCTCCCTTTTTAGACTCTGAATTCTCAAACGGGATGGTGTTCCTCGGTGCCCCTTGTGCTGCCATCTGTCTCAACTGAATTTCCCAAAATACCGTCCTGCATCACTGATTTAGCTGCTGGATTTTGTGGACCATCTTCCTGCATTTTCTTCCTCCTGAAACCTGTTGGTTGTGTTGGAGGAATGGGTTGGTAAGGCAAATGGAATCAGTTTGGTTAAAAGAACGATACGCAAGGGTGGAAAAACGGCTTTCAAATAATTGACAGATTTGAGGAATTAGACACCGCCAGAAGGCTGAAGTCTACAACCATACTACAATTTTGGCTGCAGCAGAGAACACACTGTGATGTAACCGAAGGCTGCTTCATCAACAAAGCATCACAAGAGTTGTAATTTCAGTAAGTCTTATTTCTTCAACAACCATATTGTAATCTAACAAGTTGGTAGCTACCTGAGATTTGAGAACTTGGTAGCTAGAACGAAGGAAAAATCCAACAAGTTGGCTTCAGCAGGCTTTTTGTACAAAGCAAATTTATACAATAACTTGCAGTCTGATCATCATCTTTAAATAGGCCTCTCCTTCAGTATATTTCCCAAAAGAAAAGGTAAAAATAAATAACAAAAAAATAAAAGTTTTTTTACACAAATCATTTCCTCTCTCTCTAGGGTAATTGTACAAAAAACAGAAAGCTAAGGAATCTCAGATTTAAGACATTTATTAGTTAAAGCATTAATGACCTCATCAAGATCTTTGTCAACCTGAACTACTACTTGTCCCTGATGCCTCCACCGAATTAATCTACTAGACAAATCTGTTAGCATCTGAACTTCATCTTCATCAATCTGGAGCTGGATTAGCCTCTTAATGCAATTGTTCAAGTACTTGGCAGTCCTTAATTTCATCTGGCAAATAAAATCTACTCCTCTTTCTTCCGTTTCACATAAGGAAGTAGACATACTCTCAATAATATCAGTTAAGCTGAAGACAAGACAGGCACCTGCTGTAGCCTCCCTTTGGCTGAATTTAGCAGGTGACATAACTGAGTCTTCCAGCTCATGAGATTTCCATTGTCCATGTTTCAATCCAACAACATTTGTTTCACACAAATGATTGATTCTACCCGTTAAAGCATATTGCAAAAGCAATTCACATCCATCTTCAGTTATACAGTTGGGGAACCCAATCAAGATCCCCAAGGGGATTCTCCTAAACAGCACATTTTGCTGCAGGCTAAGACCAGTTGATCCTTTCACTTCATAAGAGGCAGGATTGTTGACACACACCATACTGTATTGCATATATAAGCTTTGGAATTCTTTAAGCCAGAGTCCAATACTTTGACAATCATATTCTTTTTCAGAAGTATAATCCTCATTGCCGTCAAGGAGTTTGGGTTTCTTAATTTTCTTCCTGTATCTAGCTTCTTCTGTGTGATTTTTAGCTGAGCTAAATTGGTTTAAGGTCCAAGCCTCTGATACTTTGGTCAAAATTTCAAGTAGCAACTCCTGCTTAGATTTATCAATGGGGTTCAGAATCCACGCAATGTACCTTGCTGCAGCAGCAGATACTGCTTTCACATCTTGCATTTGTCCAATTGTAGGTTTTCCCCATGAGGATTTTAAATGAAAATTTCCTTGAAAACTCTCTGAGAAAAGTAATGCGGAAGCAAAATAGAACCAATCAGGAAAGCTGATTGCCAGAGCCCTGCTATGCAATAATTATAAACAGTTCTAAATTAATTGGATCAAAATAGAATAGCTGCCTCAATTGTTTGCATGTAGATTAAGCACAAGAATTTACCAGTTAGATTTATGATCCATACTCACAACCTTCATTGCAGATGGGTTGACAGCTGGATCAATTTTTGTGACATGACAAACTGGTTTACTGGTAGCATGAACTAAACATAGAAAACTTTCAGATGTAAGTGGCCCAGCCAATGTCCTCAGTAAGTGGTTCTTGCGAGGAAAATAAGCACTAGAAAATGTTAGCTTAGATCCAAATTCCAGTGGTAGACCCCACCATGATGGACAGGAAATTATGTCCAGTATCACAGAGACCAATCCAATAAGAAGCTCCAATATGGAAGCCAGACCCCTGTTGCAAAACTAAATCCATATAATTTTATGAGTCTCAGAATAGGGAAAAGAAAAGGGGGAAGGGGCCACTACAAACTTTATTAACCAACATAATTTTGGTTCAACTCAATAACTTAGGATTCCCTTGTCCATGCATGACAGGTTCCCATTAAAATCCTCAAGTTAAGTACATGCAAAGACAATAAAGTTAACAGAAAAATATTTATGGCAAATGAAATGGTAAAGAGAATGCATAGGTAGATAATATTTGAAAAGAGGAAGTTATGTAACTAACAAATTCTGTTCATTAATGCAAAAATAATTTAAAATAAAATCAGGAAAAAATGTTATAAGTTTGGGCAATAATTTCCTATGACATACTTAGAAACTAAGCTATAAAGTTAAAATTCCAATGCAGGCTACTGGATCGTGATCTGATAAAATATTCAAGATGAAATGTGATACCCCTGAAGGTAACTGGCACATAATTAGGCAAGAAAGTGCATTAAATTGTTAGAATCAGGTATCATCAGCAACAGAGGACAAATTTGGCTGAGGAAATACAATGAAAAAGTTGCACAAACTACTATTATGAGCCCTATGCAGATGAAGATTAGCAAACTTAGGCATACACTCAAAACTAAAATATCCCAAAACTTCAATAATTCCAGCACAAAATAAACATATAAAAAGAATTATCATGACACATGTAAGCATCCAGAAGATTCAGAAATAGAAACTCACGTTAGCAGAAACCAGTTATGTAGCAGAGCTCTTGTCTCAATAAATATCATAGGAGAAAGTGCCAAGCATATAACTATAGCACGCCAATCCACTCTGTCATGAAACTCCTTCTTCAAACAAAGGAAAGGCCTCTCAGAGGCATGTTGTAAAATTTTTGAAAAATCATGCTTCAGAGTGACTGGATCAAGATACCAGAAGAGCAACCTACATGAAATGAAAACAAAAAGTGATAATTTAAAGTATTCAACAACCATATAATAGAATTGAAACGTTAAGAACCAGGCGAGCCACTCTAAAATCCAAAAATAATGTTCAAACATAAGACAACCATGACAACAATATTTTTAGTAAAAACAAATATAATCATAGCAGACCTCAGTGGTATTTCATGGTTTTCAAGGGAGAATTCTCTGGGAACATGACCGATCAGCTTTGACACAGCAGAGGTTCTACAATCAACAGATTTTACATCAAGTAAAATCATAGAAGGCAACGAAAGGCGGTGCCAGCATGCTGAAACAGCTACTCTTACAACCGCATGTAAAAGCAGATGTGAAAGCAACCCTACAATATATTAACATACTCAATGAAAATGACAGAATTATTTTTAATGATATAAAAAGGAACGTTATCTAAAGAATTAATAGAAAAAAAATTGTTCCTTGAATATAAATATGACAGGTTAAAATTAAAAAAACATAATTCAATAAAATTCACCAAGAAAAAAAAAGTATGCAATACAGACCACGCCCCTTCAGTTTCTCGAGCACATCATTACATGCTTCAATTAGTTCCCCACAGTCCTGGCGGGAAATCGAGCTACCGATTTGCAAAATTTCCTCATTTCGAAAGGAAACCACTTTACAAGAAATAGAAGAATATAAAACACCAATAATCGTCTTCACTGAATACTCAATGACCGAATCAAAAACCTAAAAATGATTCAATGACGAAATCGCACAATTAGACCAAATAAAACAAACTCTTGAAAACCGTAATTGAAGAATCATAGAGAGGTACTGACCTTAGGGGCATCGAAGCACATGATAGAGAGAGCAGCGTCCAAAACCCTAACCCTACAATTTTGGCTGATATTTAGGGATTTATTTAGCTCTGAAATTGAGAGATTAATATATTTTTCTTCTTCATTTTGGTTTAAGACTTGCAGATGTGATGCGAGTCTCGAGAAGAGATCGATTATCCCCGGTGACGTGGTCATGAATGTCGTTGGTTAGAACGGGGAGTAAAGATGACAAATGACTATGGTGGCGGACTGGGATTTCCCGCCAAAATCACTACTTAGGGTCGGGTTGGAGGGGCAGACTCGGGTAGTTTGAAACAAGTGATCAATCGTTCAGCTCGAATAATGGTATCTAGTGCTATATAACTATGCTTAAGTTTGCCTCACTGGGCCGTAAACAGCCCAATAAAATTATGTCATTTTGATTAATTTAAAATAATTTAATTTATGATAATATCATATTAGGAGTAAAATGACTCTGTTTTATTATATAACTTAAAATTAAAATTAAATTTATCAAGCTCCTATCACTTTTCATATCGAGCCAGAGCTAAAACTCATGTCCTTGAAAAAATAATTTTTATTTACGTAAAGTTAAGTGCAAATAAGTTTAAATACAAACTCAACTTAACTCAATATTATTATTATTATTAAAATATTTTTTTACTAATATCCTAATTTTTATACCTTAGGAACTTGACCTATTGATAAAGGAAGGTTAATTATACATATATAGCTAAAAAAAATGGGTTTTATCGAAATTATCTCTAAAGGTGTAAGGGTGTTTTTATTATTGTTAACTCAAACTCGAAATCTTTCATTTTTCATCTAATTTTAGTTCAATTTATCTTCAAATTAAGTTGTAGGGATAGTATTAACTTAGTTAGAAATTGATTATTTGTTGATGAAAAATGATTATTTGTTAGATTAGTGTATCATTTATGTATTGAAATTCAAGAATTTTATTGGAAAATGATAGATTTTTCATTAATACAAATATTAAGGTCTGAGCTTAAATTTTTTATTTTTTTATTTTTTGCTTGGGAAAATAAGGTTTTTTAAAGTTTATATCGGTTGTTAGATTTTGGAATTTTTTTAATTAATTTATTGTTTTATTTGTTAAGTGAATGATAAAATTAGCTAAAATTTATAAGATTTTCTCGTTCGTTGGATGCGAAAAACCTAGTAGTAGGATATTGCCACGTCCAATACTGGTCATTGAAATCCAAGGAGCAAAATGGTAACTGTGGTGCTTACCTAGGGACAACTATTTGTCAGATCGTGTCTACTAAGGCATAAAATGATATTTTTCATCAGGGATAAAAATGGTATTTGACATTTTTTAAATATTTTTTGTATTTTTATCATTTTAAAAAATGTTTGCTAAATTTTCTTACATTTTATTTGTTCAACAATTTAGTTCTCTTAAACTAGCGTAAAGCTTTCTTATTAATTTTGCTAACTAATTTTGAGGAAGGAAAATATAAATTTTATAAAGTACTAAATTGATGGTGCAAATAACTATAAAAAGACAAAAAGATACAATTAGAAAAATTTGGGAAAAGTTGAATAGGAATTAGAGGTAACTTTTTTAAAAAAATGTGTTTCTGATAATTTATTGATATAAACGAGCACAAGTTTAACGTTATGCTCCTCCATTCAGTATTTTTTTGACAAATTAATTGTGAAGATCTGTCATTAGAGTTTTAATTTCAGTTAAATAAGATAAATTTCTATTTTAACTCTTTTGAGTTCACATTGATGATTGAATTGAAGTTTAGTCACAAAACCAATATACACTTATATGTATCGATCTCAAGGATGAATTGACAATATATTTTCTTGGATGTAGTTTAGTTTGTTATGAAGATTCGCATTCATTTTTTTTAGGCACATGCTTGAAGGGACAACCATGAAGATGTTGTCAAATCGGTGGTTTTTCATTTTCTTTACCATGGGCTTATAGGAGTTGATAACTAGAAGGTGGTTCTAGAATGCCTTTTAATTGTAACGGATGATTTGGATGCATTTAGTCGTTACCTATAGAATGTTCTAGTTTGGAATTTAACAATTGATTCAATATAGCAAGCTATACAGAAAAAATACGAGATCCATTGATATCCACTTTTTGTAAAGGTTCCTTTGGCATTTAATTATGCATTCATGAGTTTCCCTCTAGTGTTCTAAGTACGCATTTTTATTATTTGATAACTTTTTCTTTCTATTATATTTGGCTAACTAAGAATATCCATTTTTTTTTTTTGTAGATATGAATGTATAAGACTTGACAAAACCTAGGAAATTGTGTTAAGAGCTTAAAATGTTGGAAGGTCTTGTATGTGAAACTAAATGACCAAAAGCATCCCAAAGTTAGGAGAACATGCCTCTTATTTCTAGTGTAGAGCTTATACATACTTACCCATTGCTATTTTTTTTTATTAATGTTTTTTATTAAATTATTATTAACCATTTTAAATTTGTCATAATGTTTTGTAATGCATTTTTCTTTTGACAAATACAAAATAAGAAGTAGAGTGGCATTGACTTGTGATGGACTTCAATATCAATATCACTCGTTTGTCTACAATGATTATGCCACATGTCAATCTAATGAGAACATCAAGTATTGAGATGTAACATACGAGAATATCCCACTGACTTGCCTACTTGTTACAACTTTGCCCTTTTTGTGACCTTGTCCCACGTTACAGCTTTGTCTGTTTCAACTTGTCCCTTCAATCCCAGTTTCGATATGATGTTCAATGTTTATCTTGGTCAGTTTTAGAAGATGTCTAACAGTCATGAGTAGATAGTACATAATCTTATAATAGACATTCAAGATTAGTTTGATGCATGGTTGCATTCAAGTATACATTAGCAGATACGTAGTAGTGATTAGTGACTCACACCCATGATATGTCTATCATAGAGAGAATATATATATATATATATCTTTTATTTGATAATAATAAATCCTATGTAAACTCATCATAACACTAACTCATTTCTTTACATAGCTAACAATTATCATATTGATAACCCTTATGAAAAGACTTTATTAGACTAGTATTAAACTAAATCAATTAGTGCATAGATGATTTGTTTCATGTATGTTGAACCCTTGATGTTTTGATGATGATAAAAATATGTTTAAATTGCTAATTAATCTCTTGCACGAATTAATTCATGACAAAAGAAGGGAGAAAAGTTTTATTTTGCAGGTTATAGGTCTCGCACGACCGTGTGCTATTTTAACACGACCGTGCTTGACCAAAAGGTTTCTCGTATGTCTAGAACACGGGACCGTGTGCCTGACAATGTAAGGTTCTGTGAAAAATTGAAGAAAATTCTCAAAACCAACACGGGTGTGTGTTTATGATGCACGACCGTGTGCATACACAACATCGTTAAAGCATTATCAGTTCGACCGTGCAACATGATCGTGTATAGTCAAAGCTTCAAAGTCAAGGACACGACCGTGCGTATTTTAAGCACACAATCGTATGCGTAATCTATGAAGAGCATGAGATATCAAGTCGTGTAATGAAGTCGTGCATGAAGTCAAAGCAAGGCAGTCAACTCCCGACCGTGCACATAATAGACACACGACCGTGCGTGATGATGGATGAAAAGCATTACCAAGGAAGTCGTGCAAGGATGATCGTACAGGAAGCTTATAGGCATACAACAGACACATGATCATGCAGATATGACACACGACCGTGCGATAGCAAAAGATACCTCGTGTGCTGCCATTATGTTAGTTGTGCACTCATGTCGTGTGAGACTCTGGAATTTTTAGCAAAAACCATGAAGGACTGAAACACGATCGCGCGTCAAAGGCACATGATTGTGCACCGTACATGGATGCATATAAAGTCGTGATACCCATTGCATCCATGTACGATCGTACATCCTACAAAAATACTTAGGCATGATTTTTTTGGTTCTACCCACATGAGACATAAATGTACAAGTGTACAACTCCATATACGTCTATACAACAAACCAAAACCACACTTTTAACTATATTCCAAACTATAAATAATCCATAAGTAAAGAAATGACTAAAATGCCCTTTGAACATACATGTGAGCATTTTATACCTAGAGTGCCAAAGACTTAGAAAACTTCATATGGGACATTGAGCAATATTTTGCTACCATACATATACCTAAAACAGAGAAGCCTATAATGACTAATATGTACTTGATTGAGGATGCAAAGCTTTGGTGGCAAACATGCTTTAAAAAGGATGAAAGAGCATGGAGGCTAAAGATATAAACATAAAGGCAATTAAGCGAAAATTAAAGGATCAATCTCTATCATGCAATACATCATGGGTTGCATAAGATGCACTAAAGTAGTTGAGATAGATGGGAACAACGCCACAACACATGAAAAGACTTTAGTTCATTGTTGTTGGATACACTAAACATGTCTAAGGATGACAAATTATGTAATTTCATGTCGATTTACATGGTTGGACATAAACATAATTGAGAAGGTAAAACATTCAAGATTCATCAAGTGTGATTGCTACTACTGACGATCTTATTAATTACAAGGAGTGCGATGATAAGAGTATGACAAAGTCAAAACGGAATGCTACTAATGATAAGGGTAAAGGAAAGGTAGACACATTTACAAAGGAAAATGATTGAGATTATGACAATGGAAAGCACAAGTATAAGGGAAAGACTGCTTCCAAATTGGGCGAAACTTCAAGTAAAAGTAGAGATTGTTTATATGTGACGGTCTTCATCAAACAACAGAGTGTCCAGAGAGGGAAACACTTATTGCTCTTTTAGTTGAAGAAAGACTTAGTCAGATTAAAGAGGTTGTCATCATGTATCCTTTCTAATTATTGAACAAGCTTTCATGATTGATAAACACAAAAGGGGGTGAGACAATTGTGGCACAATTGATACATGTCACTATAAAGATAGATGACATATTGGTGATGATAGACACATGATCTACACACACCTTTATTTATTTTGCATGGATGCACAAGGATGATGTAGACTTATAGTAAAAAGGATTTAAACAGATACAACAATCTCAATAAAGATGTTGAATTCTTCTACTAGGAGAGGTTGCTCACACCCTTATAAGTTCAAAGGCAGATAGATATGTTGAGTTAGCATGTTGGGCTTGACCACAAACCAAAGGAGCAACATGATTGGGCATGCTAAACAGTGTGCATAGTATTAAGGTATGAGGGAACCGATGATCCAAGAAGCTACAGAGGTTGTTTCGAATGTTGTTTAATGCATTTTGTAGGAAGGGAAGCTCGACTAAGATGTGTGGGTAAGTGTTTAAGCAAGTGTCGAGAAGGCACGAGCACAGGTGCACAAAATTGGATGCGCATGAACAACACACAGATTGAGATGCGAGCATATGTGTGGGACATAAAACGAGATTGTTGCAACAACGCCTTAAGAAAGGAAAGGCAAAGTTGTGGAAGTTAAGTGACGGGACAGATAAAGAACAAAACGAGCTGAAGACTTAGCATGTAAGCGCAACTATGTGATATACATACAATTGGGTGCGTGGGAACAATCAGGGAATGTTTGGTCGAGATGAAATAATCAAGAAAGGCTGGAAAAGGAACATGATGCTAATCAATAGGCAAGCTAAAGACATTAAGAAGTATGTTGGACTAAAGATAAACAAGTGTGTTGATGGGCAATAAGCACAGGTGTTGGACTTGTCGAGGATAGGTTTGTTATCAAGACAGGAGGTAAGATAATATCTAAAGCAGTTGGGAATGCTTGAATTTGAACACAAAATTGTCCATAACTGATGCAATTGTTGTCTCTACACAAAGGTGGTAGATTTGGGCAAATTGTGTACAAGTGCATTTAGACTATTGTCAATGTGTGTTTGAGGGTTTAATATAAGTGTTTAAGTGTGTGCAAGTCAGCAAGAATGAAGGCTGGACGTTGTGTGTTGGTGCAAATCAAAGTGAGTCAGCGAATGTGTAAAAACAGTGCGCTATGTGCGAGCAGTCAGTGCTCGTTAATTGAGTGTTGTAATTTGTATATACGTGTATTGATACAATAAAGAGTTCAAATTGTTCCTTGTATGTTTCTTACGATATTTATTTGATAGAATTCGGATTTGACTCAAGCAAAGTTGTCCATTCCATTTAGCAAGAAGACAGTTTGCTGGATAACAACACAACACAGTGAGCGAGAAATTGCTGAACCAAGTGCAGGACTTGGCTGCATCACAAGGGGACGCTTTCGCATCACTTTACCTAGGAAAAGTGACCCCTGTGACACATGCCATGCCGTGGGCATCTTCAATAAATTAGAAAGATGCTTCTGCAGATATGAAACTAGTTGACTGAAGAATAAGTATCTGGAATTTGTGAGTAAATGAAAATAAGAAGCAAAGTGGTTTATGATTGTAACACATGTATGATTAAGTCATGATTGATGATCAAATGGCGCTCAGCTGATGAAGACCAAGGAATTGCTGAGTTGGTGGGCCGTCTTTTACACAATTTACATGTGAGGTTGGTGAAAGGCACTATCAACCTTTTATTGTCCTCCCCTGTAGACCATATTTTTTGTTGCATTTCTTCACCTTTTTTTTTTTTCTTTTTTCGATATTAATTACTTATCTTCACACAGGTTGATTTTTTTGTTAATATAAATCGAAGTGGAGGTTGAGAATTGAGAAAGACCAGTAGATGGTTTTTATTTCTTATTTTTTAATGGCCTAAGTCTTTGCTGCTATGAGCTATATATTGATAAAAATATACTGGCTTAGTATTTAGTACCAGAAAAGTAGTGTGGCGTTTTTTATATAGATAATTAAATTATGTAAAAGAAGAGTCTGAGGAAGCTTCAAACAAATACTTCCTTTTATAAATCCTCATCAGTAACTCAGCTCAACTCATCTCACACTTCTTCGTATACTTCCTCTCCCTCTTTAATTTTTTTCCTGTCTTTGCATTTTCTGTACCTTTGTATTTTGTGGTAGTGAAGCTAGTAAACTAGCATCAATAATGGCGAAGAAGCCAAGAATTGTGATAATTGGAGCTGGAATGGCTGGTCTTACAGCTGCTAATAAACTCTACACTTCTGCTAGCTCAAAAGACTTGTTTGAGCTATGTGTTGTTGAAGGTGGGACAAGAATTGGTGGCAGAATCAACACTTCAGAGTTTGGTGGTGACAGAATTGAGATGGGTGCAACATGGATCCATGGCATTGGAGGCAGTCCAATTTATAAAATTTCCCAAGAAATCCATTCACTTGAGTCCCAACAGCCTTGGGAGTGTATGGATGGTTTCTCCCCTGAAAGAAAGAGCATGGCTGAAGGAGGTTTTGACCTTAATCCATCCATTCTTGACCCTGTATCCACTCTTTTTGATAGCCTGATGGATTTCGCTCAGGGCAAGCTCAATGAACCTTCAACTTGTGAGAAACATGACTTATGCAATCTTGCTGTTAAAGCGTTCAAGCTTTGTACAACCAATGGTAAGTCTGGTGAGCTTAGTGTTGGTTCTTTTCTTAGACAGGGCCTTAATTCTTATTGGGATTCTATTAAAGATCAAGAAGGGTTCAAAGGGTATGGTAGTTGGAGCAGAAAGTTGCTTGAAGAAGCCGTCTTTGCAATGCATGAAAACACCCAGAGGACTTATACCTCTGCCGGCGATTTGTTCACTCTAGATTTCAATGCAGAAAGCGAGTATCAATTGTTCCCAGATGAAGAAATCACCATTGCTAAAGGATACATGAGCATAATCAGACATCTAGCTTCTGTTCTTCCTCCAGGTTTGATCCAGTTAGGCCGAAAAGTTTCCACCGTGGAGTGGCAACCAGAAGGTTCCAAGTCAAGACAGATGGAAAATGGTCACGCTTCAAGGCCTGTAAAACTACATTTTTCCGACGGATCTACCATGCTAGCCGATCATGTTATTGTCACCGTTTCATTGGGCGTACTAAAAGCTGGAATTCAGCAAGATTCGGGCATGTTCAAGTTCAACCCTCCTCTTCCATCTTTTAAGACTGAGGCAATATCAAGATTGGGTTATGGTGTTGTTAACAAGTTGTTTCTACAAGTCAGTCCATCAAATGAATACGAAGTTATCAGCAAAGGCAGCAGCAATTTCCCATTCCTGCATATGGCTTTTCATAGATCAGACTACGAGTTGAGGAATGATAAGATCCCTTGGTGGATGAGAAGGACAGCTTCTCTGTGTCCAATTTACAAGAAATCAAGTGTGTTACTATCTTGGTTTGCAGGGGAAGAAGCTCTTGAGCTTGAATCACTGAGTGATGAAGAGATTATTGATGGAGTTTCAACAACAATCTCCAGCTTTCTGTCACAACCCCACAGGAAAGAGGAATCTAATTCCCATCAATTATGCAATGGGAATAATAATGTGGATCATGTGGAAAGCACTAGTGGAAGTGACGTGAAGTTCACAAAAGTTCTGAGGACTAAATGGGGGAATGACCCTTTGTTCCTGGGATCTTATAGTTATGTTGCAGTTGGCTCAAGTGGTAAAGATTTCGATAGCATGGCAAAACCATTGCCAGAAATTGGCAGCAGTTGTGAGTCTACTGCTATTGTTCCTCCACTTCAAATACTCTTTGCAGGAGAGGCTACTCATAGAACTCATTATTCTACAACTCATGGCGCCTATTTCAGTGGTCTTAGAGAAGCCAATAGGCTTCTTCAACATTATCAGTGTGTGGAGGTTTAGGACACTTCATTAGCAGTTTGCTTTATTATTATTATTATTATTATTACTTATCAATATTTTTATTATTTTTAACACCTGTTTTGCTGATATCTTCTTTCTTATTTTCCATCTAAAACATCTTTCTTTTACTTTCTATAAAGTGAGAACGAAAGAAAAAAAGACAAAAAAAATTGGGAAGGATGAACGAAATAGGTGGATGGGGACCCCTTTTAGATGTATTAAAGAAGCTTCTTTTCAATTTTATATTGGTATTCTCTTTGTTAGTAACCAGTGAGTTTTAGATTAGGCTTTTGTGCATTTTAAATTGTAAGATATTAATTCAAGGTAAAGCAACTAAAGGGTTGTTTATGAATGTTGAATAAAAACGCAATGAAAAGTAGGTTGAAGTAAAGAAGAAGAAAACTTTGGATCCCACCTCTCTCTTTCTCTAGTTTTGGTTGAGTCTCAAAGGACAGGATCCGGTAAACCCGGAATTTTCCAGCTAGTAATATATTATATATCATTCGATCCTTTGTGTGGCTTGTTTCAGTTGTGCCCCTAGATCTTAGCAATGTGTTCTAAAATCCAAACATGCCCTTGTTCTGTCTTGACAAATAAGCTAGTTAATGTATAGTTTTGTTTATATAATAAGTACCTGGGAGCTGAATTGAGATGGTGAGTGCCATCTGATATCGCTTCTCTTTGATTTTATGATCGTCTAATGGGACCAATGCGCAATGACAGGTCTCAATCCCATTCCAGTCCATGGTTGCGTGCATTATAGAAGAGACATACACAAAGACACTTAACTTAGCAGTGGCCTACCCACTTGCTACCATAGATTTCTCTGCCAAACCAAATCCATCCTCCCCCTCTGTCCTAAGAAAACAAAATCATCTCCAAATACTGTAGCTGGGATTTTTCTGTCTTCTTGCGTTTACATATTTTCATCATCAATATCTCAGTCCCAGCCATATGATTCTATTTTATTATGCAGTAGTATCAAAGACTTGTAAATATTGGTTGTAAATGGCCAGCAAAAGGGGCCACCATGCCTTAATAATTGACATGAGATGTTTACAAGAAATGAACAAGGCTTGAGGATGAAGCCAACTGTGGTGAGCTTTAATTGCCCCGGATTGATTCTGATATTAAAGGGTGTCTGTTTAAGGCACTGTATAGTCAAATCAAAAAGGCTGTTCATAGTGACTCTATTATTGTAAGATTATGCTAGTAGACTGGCTGAGACTGAGGCTCCCCCCCAAAAAAACTGGAATGGCCCACTTACTATATCTTTTTGCCACTTGTGTGCTTCAATCACCCTTTGATGATTGTGATTTCTGCATATCACAGACCAATCTGTCATTAACTCCTTGTCTCTTTCATAAACAAACAAATGAGAATCTCCAACACTGATCCCAGACTCTTTCCCATTTTCCTCTCCATTCATCATATCAATTAAGCATAGTGCTTATTTGCTTAATTATTTCTGTAATCACCAGTCCCTCCTCTTTTCAATGGTACCCATTTCATCGTCAGTCATTTTCATACCCTCAAATTACACTCATTTCTACTAATCAATTCCATTTGTCAATTGATTTTCTTTTCTAGCTCAAACATGAAATTATTATTTAAACTTTCAATGAATAATTTAATAGTTATGGTGGCAATAAGCACATAAGAAGGTCAAAGAAGTTTTGTAAGAACGGGTACGATTTGCATCAAGTACCAAACTTTTCAGTTTATTCAGTTGAATGATTTTAATCATATTCTCTCCATTAAAATTATTGGAATGAAGTTATCTTCAGGACAAAAATATCATTTTCCCAAATTCTTTATACTAGTGATCCGGGATATCGTTCGAGCAAAACTTAGATTAAAAAGTCTAATGATAGTTAAGAGGACCAATGATGCCCCAAGAGACAGATAGCTGATTGATTTAAGCAAGTTATCCTATTGGCATCCTACCTTACTTTATATTATCTTCAAATAGAAACCCCTTTACCTAAATTATTAAAATAACACTTTATCGTTTCTATAAACTATAATAAGGATTGATAGCAATCTCTATCTTTAATGGTCCAGCTCTGTTAGGAAACAATTTTGTAACTTTGGCATGGCATTAGGTGAAAAACAAACATGGTAGGGGCAAAGCACAAACAAGATACACCATCTTATGCAAAACCTTTTACTGGATTTTCAAGTGAAAATGGACAATATGACCTTGTACCCCATGTGGCAGCTGACTGCGCCTGTAACTTCACCACCACCATTAAAACAACTCAATCCCCACCTTCAAGCCCTTCCAATTTCACAACAGCATGTCACTCCAACCTCCATAACCAACACCATCACCAGAGTAAGTGAGTTGCAAAAAGCTCATGTAAAGGGATCTACGGCGATTCGTCATCACGTCAGGAAAATTGAAAATTGGATTGCCTTGTCTTGTGATTGGTAGGGGTGGGAAGAGAGGAAGGGTGAATGAGGGAGGAAAGGTGGTGGGCTGGATCTGGCTTGCGAGTAGGTGAGGTGCGAAGATAGCATAGGGAGGGCGAGGGAGAAAATCCGAGGGAGATCTTGGTTTTGCGTTTGGCGGTGGAGACATGCGGCGCGGCAGAATCGAGACGGTGGGTTGACGGATTTGCTTTCTTTTGCTCTTTTTTGGGGCTAAATAATATTTCCCATCCCATATTTGTTTTTTTTATTAGTTTTTAAAAATATATATAAAATAAAAAACAATAGATAAGTTTGAACAAACTAAATGCAAGGAAGAGATTCATCTACAAACGAAAATTATAGATTACAACAGTCCAAGCTTTTGCACCCATCCCACATTTGTTGAACGAGCCATTCTTGCCCTCTAAGTTTTAAAAAGCCAAACTATTTCCCTCTTTATTTTCATTAATAAATTTTGTTTGGTTTTGTTAGAATGACAATTTTTCTTTCTTATTAGGATTACGAAATTGCTATTGACATTTGATATAAATGTTAAATTACCAATATATTTTTACTAGTTTAAAATTTTATCATTTAAACTCTTAAAAAGTATTAAAATTCGAATTAATTTTAAATATTTTATTTTATTTATTTTTTTTAGAAGTATAACTGTTATTTTTTAAATTATTAAAGAGTATATTAAAATTTTAAAATTTTTAAAAAACCTCTAAAATTTTCAAATTTACAAAAATTCTCTAAAAATTTCATTAACACTGTAATATCTTTAAACCAAACTTTTGAAAAAAGGAAATTGAAAAAATAAGGGAAAAAAGAAAAAAAAATAAGAATAAGGGGATTGCAAGGTTTAAAAGTATGGATGGTTTAGGATATTTTCAATAAAATTTTCAATGATATAGGTGCAAAATTTATAAGCTAAATACCCCCGTGAACTTTAGGGTTTTACTAAACTTCAATTCGGGGTAAATGCAAGATTTTAAAATATAAGAGTATAAGAATTCACACTAATGTTTTTAAGGGCATATCTACAAGATTTTAGTATGAGTGCTAAACTTTATTTCAGAATGTTAAACATCGAATTCTAAGTTAATTGTAAGAACATAGAGCTATGTATGATTTTAAAGGGTAAATATAACTTTTAGTACCTTTGCGAGTGAATAAAATTGTGCAAAATTTAGCATTTTGAATATGCTAATAGTGTGAAGTCTCAAGTATTTTTTAAGTTTGACCACCTAAGGGGCTAGTTATAATATTTTAAAGTTAAGAAAGGTTTATCTTTGGTTTTAAAGGGATAAATGTGAGATATTTAAGGTTAAGGAGTATATAAAATTTTGTGTGTAATAAAATTTTAACATGATTTTTCAATTTTTTTAAATTATACATTTGTTATAAGATAAATCAAATTATCATTGCATGATCGATCAAAATGTTAAATATTGTTGTGTTGATTAAATACTAAGGTCATTGTACAATGACTAAGGATTATATCGTGACGTATATGAGAGGAAAATGTCATCAATATACTACAAGCTAACTTGTATAAAATATATTCATGTACTTTATTCCTTTAATCGTAAACTTTAAATCTTAAACTTTAATTATAACCCAAAACTTTAAACTTTAGCTATAAACCTTAACCTTAAATTTTAAACATCAAACCATAACCTTAATTGTAAACCTCAAACCTTAATAACTAAATCATACCTTAGCCATTATCTTTAAACCGTAAACTTTAATGAAAAGAGTAGCACCAATGTAATGTTAACATTTGTTTGTTAATATCATAATTAATCAACTAATTAAGTCATTCATTTTCAAAGCTAAGTATAATAATTAAGCAACTTTGAAGCTATGTGAAATACAAATAACTCTGAAGCTAAGTACAATAATTGAGAAACTAAAAGCAAGAAAGCCTTTACAATAGAAATCACACAAAGATCTCACGTCCAACAATAAAAAGAATCCAATAGTTTCCAATATACATTAACAAGGTCGATTATGATTCTATCCTACAAAAGAAATCACACAAAAAGTGGGTTAAATACACTCATAGTCACTAAACTATTCACTAATTGCATATACGGTCACTTTTGTTTAAAACGTTGGATAAAAATCACTGAACTTTGGATTTTGTTTGCCGTTAAATCACTTTACTGTTTATCTGTTTAAATATTTTAACGGTTGCTAACATGGATGCCGACGTAGACATTTTGTTGATGTAGCATCCGGTCATCGTCCATGTCAACATTGAAATAGTAAAAGCTGAGGTGGCATCCTGTCAACGTCCACGTCAGCTTCTATGTTAGTTTATGTTGCAATAACCTAACAACAAATAAACTCAAAATTCAGTGATCACGGTTGCAATTAGTGAAAATTTTAATGACCTTGAGTGTATTAACCTCTCTTATAACTTTTTTTTTCTCTTCCGGTTTGCTAAAGCGCTAGACTGTTCATTGTCTCACTATACAGAAGATACCTCATTTTTCCTTTCATTTACTTTATTAGCCATTAAATAGAATTTTAAAAAGATACAAAGTAGAAATTTTAAAATAATAAACAAATGAGAACACTAAAAAAAAATATTTCTACAAATAAATTAACCGTGATCACTGAATTTTGAGTTTATTTGTTCGATCAAAAAAAACTAGATTGCCTTTGCATCTAAGAAAAATGAAGTTTCAATGTCTAACAAAAAAACTAAATCACAATCAATTCATAATCATTATCACTTATCAATCATAGACTAATCATTATCACAATCAATAAATGAAAGTATTTATTGTTTGTTCGATCAAAAAAATTAGTATGTTTTTATGGTTGTTATTATTTGGCTTTTCAATTCATAGACTAATCAATCTAGATATAAGAGTGTTAAGAGGTAGCTACACACCCATGCAGTGTGGAACACAGTCTTGTGTTTTAGTTGCACGCTCATCTATTCGCACCACATGTCTGTGCAGCTAACCAGAATTTTATAAATGATTCTAGAAACTAGCACGACTGAGAACACGATAAGCATAAGGTCCTATGTCCCTCACACACGCCCGTCTACTTAGAGACACACGTCTGTGCACCTTAAAAAAAACAAAAAAAGAATTTTAAAACAAAGCTAAGTCATTCTAAGTCATTCTTAAGTGCATGAAACTTAATAATAACAAGAGATAAATAGCATGTCATGCATAACTAACAACATAGAGTACGACATGTTATATCAGATGTTTTCATAAACGGATCCAAGGATCTAATAGCATGATTTTAAAAGTATAGATATATAATGTTTCGGATATTAGTTAGAAGTGGATACAAAGAGACACCTGTGAGTTCGCACACCCACTAGAGAGGGAAGCCAGCATCTACTAGAGAGAACATGGTCATTGAGCAAACTCGTTAAATAGAGTGTTAGTTGTGCACAAGTAGATTTATATAAGATTGAGCTGACACGACCAGGGTATCGAATCTCTGTATTCATCAGTCTGGTTAGCACAACAGATATTTTCAGATATAGTACTTTTTTATTCAGTTTTCAGTAGATATTATATGTATATATTCAGGATCTTTGATCACAGTTTTTAATTCAGAAAGAGTTTTCAGAAAATCATGTCCAAAGGCAAGTTTATGACTTTTCAATATACACATGACATCAGTATACATATAACATCAGCATACATATTTTATGTCATGTACAACATTTTATAAGAAACAGAACAGATAAATATAAAGAATGTTATAGAAAATAGATAAAATCTCAGAGATGTAAAGAAATATAGAATAAGAAATAAGACAATAAAACAGATTTTAACGTAACAAGTCACAAACCTAGCTAAGGCTTGAAACCTGCTAGTATTAAAGATAAGAAACTCTTGCTGAGTGATTTTATCACTCACTCCTCTTTTCTTGTTTCTTTCTTGCATGTCAATAGTAGTATAGGGTTGAGTAAGAGTGAGACAACTGTCAAATTTTGGGGATACGACTAGGCAACAAATAGCATATTATGGCTAGCATGCTTTTATTTAATTCTCATGTATATGTATGTATTATATTTTTAGTATACACTGTATGATTAGTATATGTTATACACGAATAGCTTGAGATTTTAAATGCCTGTTTAGTTTCTTCTCACTATTACTATAAATAGTAAAAGTTTATTTATAATTTCTGCATGCAAATATTTTAATCAGCAACAGTTTTTTACTGTAGAGATCCCCGCTGCAGGTATATTATATTTCTAATTTATATTATAATTGGCAGTAAACAATGACCTGTGACGGGGGCCACTACAGAAATGATAAAAGTCCCCCTAAGGTTACAAATGGTCATGCATGAGAGAGAGTAGAACATGTTTAGCATAGGATAACGAACACTCATTCTTGTAGTTAAACAATTATTCATGTGACTAAGATTGAATAATCATTCCATAGAGAAAATACTTGTTCATAAAGTTATCCCATGAGAATTTAAAGGACATTAAAGGTACATTGAAGTACTAAGTTGTTTTTGAGGTAAAAAGTAAGATAAGACATGAGATTCATGAGCATATACGTGATAGGTGAAAACAAGAATGAGCTAAGATGAATTTTACATAGGCTCTAGATCATGATTTTAGAAGATAATATATCATTGATTTTACAATTTAGAAACGATTTTCATGTTTTTCAAGCATTAGGGTGATAAGTTTTAGAACATAAAGATCCCCTGGAATATAATGGGATATAAAGATCCATAGATAGAGAGATAGTTTAGTCACCATTAAAATATGTTTTTCTCACAATGATTATTATATAACATGTTTTAAAAAGTTGTTGTGAGAAGGCACACATAATAAAAACTATCCTCCCATATAGAGACATTTTACCTATATAAAAGATATATCAATTCATCATATACACCCACAAAAAGATAACGTAGACTATGGTCCTTGTCATTAAAATAATTAATGATAGTCATCAATTAAATGTCTATTTTACTTGATGATATCATTGAGACTAGAATAAGAAGTAAGTAGAAGAGAATGAGCAAAAAATAGAGATATAATAGTCAATTTTTAAATGAAACGAGACAAAAGATTTTTACACGATTAACAAAAAATAGCCTCAATATAAGTATACGTCTATAATGTTATTATTGATGTACCTCTTTTGGGTTACAGAGTTATCTTCCAATAAGGAAAAAAATGTCATTTTGTGTATTTGTTGTTGAATTCTAGAAAAGCAGACTTGTATTCATATGAAAACTATATGGAGATCATGTTGTCAATTATTTAAATATGATTTTTAAGGCCTTTTAATTCTTCATACTCAAATTCGTTTCTCACATGTTATTGATTGTTGGACATCGTCCACTTAGATAACCTGAAAGAATTGACTTTAAATAGAATCCTTTGACTAAATATCACATCACATCAGACTGCCACTACATGACACAGAGAGTTTATTCTATACTTCAAAAAATATTTTATAGTTCCTGTCTCTATTAAGTAGTAGTCAGGAGCCTTTTCTTCTACTAAACACTGAACTGAGGTACTTCTGGCGAGAATATTTCAACCATACATGATCTATCCTAAGCTCAATCATGACATAGGCCATATCATAATAGATATATATATAAAGTTTTGTATAAATTCTTACTTTTTGCATGGGACATGATGCCACTAGAAATAAAGGTGGATCTAAAAGTTGAAAATGCCTTGTACTCTTTTGCCTCTTATATATGTACATGCGGGCATACTAATATGAACATAACAAATTGCAGGTTATGTCTTCTATTTCATAAATTACGAAATAATTACAAATTAAAAACACTTAATAATAAGTATGTCACCGTTTATGAGATAACCTATGACAGACAGACAGACAGACAGCTTAATCACTTATGAAATAAAATCAGCAAATTTACGATGGAGAATGTCATATCCATCCATCTCAATTATTGGAGTTGATGAATTGAATTTCCTCCTAAACAAAAGCTTTCTCTCTCCATCAAGTCGACAAGCAGACAGACAGCCTTAATGGGTGGAAAGCTTTTCTGGGATTTATCAACCAGACATCTCCAAATACAATGACTTCAACTCTAGAGAACCGTTAATAAGTCTTTCAATCTCCACACAATATTATAATATCCCTAACATTAACATTAAATTTAAAATGTCTACAGTTATCAACCTTTACCCAAGTTCAATATATATCAAGAGATTTAATTATAAAAATATTACCACAAGAAGCTTCATTTAAAAAAAAAATAACATATAATTGTTCCAGGCCCACGGTTTCATAGTATTTCAAAACCTGCAATATTTTTTATAATCCTTTTGATTTTCATCGATAAACCTTCTTAAAATCATCTGTACCCTAAACACAATTTTTGCATTGAATTCATGACTACTAAAGAGAAAATGATAACAAATTCATCACACAGCCTCCTATTTCTGGAAAGCTATCATTCCTGACAACGAACCTAAATAACAACCTGACTGATTTCTATCATTTTTAATGAAGTCAACAAGACAGCTCAATTACGATGATACCTACCACAAGTTATTGTTTCCAGACACTAGCTGTAACACTCTTACGATGTTTCACGACTTAGAAGCACATGAGATTACGTGAGACTTAAACTTCTCAAGCTCTGCTAAAACCTCCTCTTCTGGCCTATAGATCAAATCAGTCATGCGCCATATCTGCACCAACCACCATGATATCATTAACTTACTAATTACAACTTATTATATCTTATTTGTTTTGGGATTCGAATGAAAACATTTGAAGCAGCGAAAAAGGAAGAAAAACAAACAAAAGGAGGAAAAAAGAAACAAACAAGCTGGGTGGGGGAGCAGAAAAGGGGTGCAAAGCCTACGTTGTAACCATTTTCCAAATTCATTCTCAGAGATGCTTACCATGCCAAAGAAAAAATGAAAGAGAAAAACATGCAACCACAAATAAAGTGTCTTCTTCTTGTCTAAATCTTATTGGAAAACATAGTGTTACAACTAAGTCAAAAAACACACACATTCAAGGTGGATGGCACAGCACAAAGGCAACACAAGCCCACTTGAGAAAGAGAAGACACATGGCAGATGCAAATCAATTCTTAGGCAGATCGAGGAGGAAATGACAAGGGGGAACTAGATGTTGTAAATGGGGGAAGGAATATTGCTCTGGGTTTTCGGCAGCCTTTAAATTATAAGGGAGGTCTCCCACTCCTCAAATTGCTGAAATTACCCATTTGTTGACTGATTTTGTGTAGTGGATAGCCTACATTTTGCTGCATGCATCCAATCAAAAACAACCAGATAATTGTGGGGCAAAACTTCTTGTGATGTTCATTGAGACACTGATTAAAGCAAACATTCCTTATGATGATGAAACCCTTTGTCATATGGGAAAAATTTTTGTGTTGTTTACTCAGATTTTTCTCATTTCCACCTTGAGGACAAGGTGGCTCTCGCTGAGTTTAGGAATAAGTAGTAGCATTGCATATCATGGCCAAAAAAGAAAAGACACAAGGCAAGTGGCACAACACAAAGGCAAGGCAAGACCACATGGGAAAGAAAAGACACATCATAGATGCAAATCAAGGAAATTCTAGGGCAGTTAGAGGAGTGAGGGAATAAAGGGAACTAGAGGCTTTAAATAGGGGAAGGAATACTGTTTTGGGTTTTGGCAAGCCTTTGGCTGAAAGGGAAGGTTTCTAGCTCCTCGAATTGTTGGAATCTTCCATTTATTAACTGGTTTTCAATAGTGAAGTAGTATGATTGAAGCACTGAGTGTGTAAATTGTTGTCCTGCTCAAAAATATAAATGAAATCAGATTTATTTTCCTAATTCTCTTCTATTTTGTGTGTTTGGTTGTGGTTTTGGATTGTGCCCTTGCTATGTTGCAGGTGGAACCTAACTGAAAGAAACTTTAATAGAACCTATACTTCCATTATTATGATGCTATAAAACAGAGCATCACACTTTCTAACCAGATGACTTGGCAGCATTTTATTAGAACATTCATCAATTTATGCATACAATTTTAACTCCTATCTATAACAAGTTAAGCTTTTAAATTCTCTTGGAAAGTTTCTTGGATGGTATTATTGCTTGGCTATCTCTTACTCCTATTATTATTCAGTTCTCTAGCAAGATATATACTTCCTTTCAATCTTATATTCCCAACTCACCTCAAAGGCTCTCCCCAATCAAAAAACAAGTAAAAGAAAAAAAACTCAGAAAAAGAAAAGAAGATGACACCTGCAATGTGCCCCCTCCACCTGTCGTGTCACAGTCATCAGAGACACTAACAACAGTCCATGGATCAGATGCATCCCAATGGAAATCAACAACTTTGTCCCTGTACAAAAAGCAAAAACTCAACAATTGAGTTCTATATAAGCAAAATTTCAACAGAGAAAAATAAAAGAAATAGTCAAAATATCGAAGATATACAATATTTAACAGATGAATAATATATGCCAAGTAATTTTTCTTATGAGCAATTAAGAACATAGGCCACATAATTTAGGCATTATACAATATCAGTTATTAGCCCATATGAACAAACAATTGTGAGGCTAGAAAACTATCAAATGATTTAGAAAAAAGATCAACATTCTGTCAAGCTTTCAAACACAAGGACATGGATATGAAATAGAAGATAAGATAAGAGAGCTAGTAACAACATAACACAAAGTTCAGCAGGAAGAAACTTGAAGCTCAAGCTGATGAAATTACAAGGACAAAAAGAACATAGACTAAGGTTTAATTAGAAAAGAAGGTGGGGTTCAAACAAGATAAGTTTCACCATACAAGTGACGAAAACCAAAACCCGGTAACTAATATACCAATAGTAGGAAAAGGAAATTACAAACCTGTGCCCAGCATGCTGGAAAAACAAGCCTGCAGGAGAACTTGGAGACCTTGACCCATGCTCCACCTTTTTACCAACCTGCATTACATATAGAACCTAAGAAAACATGAATTATAATACAAGCCAATCAAAGAGCAGACAGCGAAATGCAAAACAAGAGTAGTGAATAAACAACTTTCTAGATGTAAGAGGTAAGAAAAGCTTCTTCAGCCCACAAAATGAAGCGTGGGAATAGAACTTTAAGCACCATATAGGTTCAACCTTGTTAAAGGTAGAGGGTAGAAGGTAAAAAAAAGGGAAAACACTAAACAGAGATAGGCATAACTATAATTATCACTAATTTTTATATAGCCTTTTTGGTTTGTGACATTTTATTAAACCACCAAATATGTTATTTACATAAGATTATGAGAAGCAGCTATCACATTAAATTGAATGAAACAAACTTCTCAATGAAAATAGCAACCTAGGCATGACCTTAAGTGAAACCTCAAACCAGTGTCTCAACAGTATTCTCAGTCCTTGTGCAGGGGAAGCGCTCTAAATTATGCTAGGTACACCCAAACTTATTTGATTTGGAAAAATATGCAGGTGTCCAAGTTAACCATGCCTTTCATTTTGAACAATCAACCTAATTTAACTAGATATGAATTTGAAAAGTCCTTCATCTGATGTGCTTGAAATGGTTTTTTTGTTTGCTACACTATGAAACTCCTGAAATGAATAACATCCATGCAACTAGCTCAAAACACCTTTCACAAGCTTAATCAATCAAGGAAATTCCTCTGTAGTCCCCATAGCGTAACACCGATTTAGGTTCAAACATTTCCTTTTCCACACATGCATACCACCTACAAAATACTTGCAACTACTACCATAACATGCATATGATTCAACATAAACGCAGAATAATATGAAATGCCAATACAAATCACATACTGACTACAAAAAAGCAGCTTGACATAGTTTGAAAATTCCACCATCTTCGAAAAGATGTGCTTATATTCTCTAGTACAAGGAACGCTAGACCCTGTTTGATACATGGGTTAACTCTTATGATAGGATTCATCATGAGATCGTCTGACTTTGGGATAATTAGAAACCGTGGGATGGAAAAAATCTAACATATCCCATGCTTTTGAATTATATAGGTGCACCCTATATGTATTACCCACACAACATGGATTGACAAATTTTTTATCTTATATGCATTGTTCTTTGTTTTTGTTTTATTTTTTTGTTGATGCATTTTTTAAAATGAACTTATTTGTCTTCTTAAATAGATTGATTCTATTTTCACTTACTTTGGGAAACATGTTCACCTTATTATGATTTTTTTTTTTTTTAAGGAAAAACAATCAAAATGATAGTTGACATTGGTGAATAGATCAGCAAATATAAGGGAACATATAGTCATATACCCACTTTTAAACTTAGATGCAAAGACAGATGCAAAGGCAATCTAGCTCAGATAATAATAATAATATATTGGTCATAGGCACCTTCTCATAATCCCAAATGTTTAAGAGACCATCCTCTGCAGAACTTCCAAATACAGATGATTTGTCTGGAGACCACTGTAAATTAGAAAATAGATTCAGTAAAAGAATAAACTGATGATCATTGCAAAAATATTACCCCATAAGAAGTAAAAGGGATCAGAAATGGAATATTCAATAAAACAGGAATGTTAACTGATACCTGCACACAAAGAACAGCAGCTTTGTGACCCTCAAATTTATGGATAGGTGAGCCAACCCCATTGAAAGTCAGATTCCGACGATCAAACATGCGAACAGAATTATCAGCTGACCTGGAGGCATCATACCAACAAAGAGTTCAATGTGATTCATCATCTCCTTATGAGTGCAAAAACAAAGAAAACCATCGAAAATCTGTCAAATAACAACACTAGAACAAAATGCTAAAGCTGAGAAATATAACATTAGAAAATACCCGGTAATGATAAGATTATCATTGTGGGGATTCCAATCAACACAGTGCAGATCAGCATTATGTGCTTTCTCAACCTGCCAAAATGAAGGGAAAACAGAACATGGTACATCATCAGAATCTGAGGTTACATCTTAAAATTAAGCATAAATTCAAAATTCAAATTTTTCCTGAAGAGAATTAAGTGTCAAAATCTGAGGTTGAAAAGAAATCAAGCACAAATTCAAAATTAAGTATCAAAAAAAGGAAACAAGTTTAAAAGAGGATTAACAAACACTACGCAAAATCCAATATCATATCTAAACCTGACTCGATGAATGAACAATATATTCATGAAAAACAAGGAATTGACAATCAGAGTGACTATTTAGAAAATTTTTCATAACAGAGACACAGCTACCCAAATAATTGGTAACAGAAAATAATATCACAAAATACCCAGACGTTATGGGGACAAAATGAACATTCGTAGACTACATAACAGTACATTCATTGTGTCAGATACCAAGTATCCCAGTTGATCAATTCCTCATCAGGCCTGGGATTTATGGGCATGATAAGCCACTCAGACATAAAACCATCATCCCAACCCAATGGAAAAAAAAAAAGAAGACAAAAAGAAATTCATAAAATTTGAAACAAGAACTATTTCTGCAAGTACCAAATAGAACATCCTTCAAACACATAGAAGTATCAAAAACCTCATACATATTATTTCACATCAACTGTGAACATCACAATTCCAGATTTTATCCATTACCAACAGAGAAAACAAAGAGTTTACCATCCATATTGGAAATCAAAGACAAAACATATAATGAGCAATAACAAAGAAGAATAAGAAAATGAATATAGTCAACATTACCTTAATAACTGGGTTCGAACCAACTCGGGCATCCCATAATATGAGGCAAGAATCATCACCTACGCTACAGAACTCCAGTGCACTTTAGCACATACAGAAGTTTATCAGTTAAAAAAAAGACTAAGGGAAGAAATCTGCATTGCTTCGAACTGTAAATCAATTGCTATTCAGGAAAAGCAAATAAAAGCTCCCTTCATTTCCTGAGAAATATTTGTATATAGAAACATAGCTACAGCCAGATATATATGGTAAACTAGCCTAGGCATTAACATATATGATAAACATCCAAAACCTTATACACACGTTGAATAAATTCAACACAAGTTGAATAAATTCAATACTTTATCCAAGAATTTGCAAGCTTACCTGGAAGGACAGAATGTCACATCTTCAACAGTATCCTCATGCCCATAATAGATACCACGTGGACCAACAGATGGACAATCAGCAGATTTAACTGGGGCTGGATCTGTGGCTGATGTTGTTATGTGATCCTGGATACTCCATAAAACCACTGATTTGTCCTTACCTATAAAATAACATTTTTGTTCAGATGATAGGAAACTAGAAGTCTAATTTTTTTATTATTAAAATCATTGACCAAAAAACTCTAAAATAATATAGCAGAAAAGAATTGCCAACCGAGTAGATAACAGAACTTTTTTTGCTATTTATTAACTCAAACTCCGTCAGAATGAGCATCAAATATTCAAGATATGGAACTTTTTATATAGCCGAAACTGCTAAGTGGTTAATTAATCTGTGTATAAAAGATCTCAAGCTGGTAGACCCAAGGGGAGTTGACCTTAGAAATCTTGGTTAAGAACAAGTGTATATCATTGGATCCAAATTGTGTGACTGGATACCAATCTGTTTGGTATACTCCAAATGCAATGTAATATATAGCCAAGATTGTTGAATGTCTTTAGTTACAGTCACAGTGTAAAGAACATACTACCGACATTAAAAAGCAAATAAATACAATATAACTTCCCACCTCCAGAGAGCACATAGGGCTCTGTAGGGCACATAGCAAGAGCAAATTCTGCATTATCTTGATGTCCAGTCAAAATCTACAAAATGAAACCCAAAATTAACTTTTGCAGGAACAACATTACAGAAACTTTAGGACTGATATCTTGTGTGTGTGTGTGTGTGTTACATATACATATGTATATATGTATGTATGCATATGTATGTATTTATATATAAAATAAAGATTTGTGAAAAGAATGTTAATATAAATCAGATTTGTAACACCAGCATTTCTTTATGTATGGAAAAGAACGTGAATAGAGTGCACAATTGGCTTAATACTCAGAAGTTGTTGAAGTAAATGCAAATACTACGTCACTTTCTTTTGGAAGTAAATATTATTTAATTCATTTTAGATTACGACAATATATCTTGTAAAACTCGGGGAATATCCTAAATCAAAAAAAAAAAAAAAAAGATTCAGAAACAAACTAGACTTAGCAGGCAACTTCATAAAGCAAATAAATTTTAAAAATAAAAAAAAAGGTGGCAAATCCATCTATCATACAGCTATTCAAGATGGTAATCAACACTCCACTTCCAGAAAAGAGCTGTGCCCAGCAAACTATATAAATATCATTGTTGAGTTGTATAAATATTAGAATTAAGATACTAATCAATATCTAGATAAATTAGGAATGAAATCAGGATCAATGTAATTAGGGAAAGAGATCTGATTGTTCCCAAATTAGTATATAAACTTGAACTTTATTGATACAAAATATATAAAAATATTAGATCATTTTTCGTGGTGTCAAAACCTCCTCTAAAGCCCTACTTTCTATTTCCAATGACCGTGCACTGTTCCGGCGAAGTCCAATTATTCTTCTCCGATGGTCAGAACCTCAATCTGACACCTCCACTCGGTTCCTCTCCTCCTCACCAGCTCGTCCCTCAAAGTTCACCCATCGTCACAGCCTCATGTGCCTCCACGCACGACATTCAAATCAACAACCTTTTCTTCTTATCTGCTTTCTCCGACAAGCATGAGTTCTCATTGCCAACTCCAATCACTTCAGACAATGCCAGTGACTCTTCCCCTTCAGTTTCGTCATTGTCCGACGATCGAAAGGTTTTCTTCGATTACCAGAATCGTCAACTGCTGCATTTTTTTCTGAATTTTTTGCCCTAGTGCCTCGTAATACTCCTTTGTGCCTTTGTCTCCGTTGAAATGTTATTGGATACTGGAATCTTTATTCTGTTGGTGAATATGCCACAAAATGTCGCTATATTTTTGGTGAATATTTATTTTGTCTATCAGTGAATGTTTATCCTGTTGTGTGAGTTGTTGTGTTATTTTGGTTAATATTTGCCTGGTCTTCTTATCCGTGTTGAATATATATTGTGGGATTTGTGATTTTTTGGTGACTATGGAAGGATCTAGCTCAAAATCAGGAGCCTTTACTTTCTTGTCTCTTCCTACTATCACTACTAAAAACCTAGTGGGTAGTGCTAATTACACCTCATGGGCAGCATTTGTTGAGTTGTGCTGTATGGGGCAAGGATTGTAGGACCACTTGACTACTAAGCCTAATTGGGACAAAACTGATGCTTTTTTGGTTAGTTTATTATGACAAACTATAATGTTCAACTGCACCCTATTTTTAAGATATATAGAACATGTTTCGAGATATGAAATCAAGCGAAACTACTATACACTAATGATATTCAATGTTTATACTCTATTGTGTCCACTTTTATTAATCTTAAACAACAGGGTATGAGCATGTCAAAATATCTTAGGCAGTTGGCCTCTCTCAATGCAAAGTCAATTCATTATTACCAGTTAGACTGTCTGCAGTGAAAGATCTGGCACAATGAGACAAATTTTTCATGGTTCTTGCTCTTGTTGGTAATAGTCCTAAACTCACACCTATACAAAACCAAATTTTAGCCAGTGTTACATTACTTTCACTCAATGAGGTGTTTGCTCGATTACTTCGAGTTTCCTCACCCAATGTTGTTTCCAACTCTTTTAGGGGTAATTCTTCTGTTTTGTCATCTCAATCTTCTATTAGAGGGGAACAAGGCAATCATGATGGTAGGGCGAGTAGACCCAAATGTAGTTACTGTCATCGATGGGGGCACCTAAAAGAGAATGTTATAAGTTATATGGACAATCCATTCGAACTGCCAATGTGGTTCAATGGGATACTCCTTTAGAATCGTCTACAAGACAAATTTAGCTTTCTTTGACACTCACCAGTGTTGATTACAAGGAATATCTCAAGTATTATGCATATAAGCAATCCTCCGTTTGTTGCTTTTGTTGTCCAATCGAGTAATTCAGTGGCAAGCCTCTCTCAGTCTTCTCCTACAGGGTCATGGGTTCTTGATTCTGGAGCTACAAATCACATTTCTAGTAACACTCATTTATTTTCTCAATTTACTAATACTAAATCTCTTCCTCCCATCAGTTCAATTGATGGATCCAAAATTGTTGTTCATGCTATTGGACAACCTCGTTATTTACCCACTTTGCCCTTAGATTGTTCTTTATATTCCACATTCTCCATTTAAGCTTATGTTCATAAGTAAACTTACACATTCTTTGAATTGTTGTCACCTGTTATAATAATTTTGTTGTTGTACAGGATCACAAGACGGGACGGATGATTGATGCAGGATGTGAGTCACAGGGCCTCTATTACCTCACCTTGCCTTTTGCTCCCATCAGTTGCAATTTTTCCAAGTCTCTAACTCTTCATCATAATCATTTGAGTCATCTTAATCTAGTGAAGCTTCAGAAGATGGTTCTAGGTCTTTCTAGTTTATCATCAGAAGATGTCAACTTGGGAAACACTCTAGAAGTTTATTCCCCAAGCGAGTCAACAAACAAGTTATGTCCCCTTTTGAGTTAGTTCATTCAAACATTTATAATGATTATTCTCAATGCACATGGTTATTTTTAACGAAATCTCACACTAAATTATTTTTCATATGTGAATTTTTTTGTGCTGAAATTAAGAAACAATATAACACTACTATTTGTGTACTACAAAATGATAATGTTCGTGAGAATCTTTTTGCTCATTTCACTAAATTCATGACTTCTCAAGAAATCCTTCATCAAACTTCTTGTGTCTACACCCCATAGCAAAATAGAGTTGCGAAACATAAAAATAGACATCTCATTGAATCAACTCACACCTTACTTTTGCATAATCAGATTCTCGTCTCTAAGCAGATGCTATTCTCACTAACTATTTCTTGATTAACAATATGCCTTCATCAGTCTTAGAACATAAGGTACCCTATTCTCTTCTATTTTTTGATCAACCCTTATTTTCTCTTCCTCCACGTGTTTTTGCTTGTACATGTTTTGTCCATTCTATGTCTCCCAATCAAGATAAGTTGTCTACTAAGTCTGTCAAATGTGTTTTCCTAGATCATTCTCGACTTTAGAAACGGTATAAATGCTATTCACCATCCACACGCCAATATTTTATATCTGCTGATATTACATTTTTTGAATCCTCTTTTTTCTTCTCTTCCTAATCCCTAAAAAGAGAGCCTATCACCACAGTTCTTCCTGTGCCTCATCTTCTTGAACAATGTCCTAGGTCTATCATTGAATCAATGTCTCCACAATCTCCCGAAGGTTATCTTACTTCTGAGGAGACCACTCTCATCCCTCTTACAAGTACTAACATTGTTATTAGAGCACCTACCACTGATGCTCTTGTTGAAACACATTTCCTGCTCTGGATATATCCCCTTTTACGACCTTGCCTCCCGCTGATCAGTTTCCTATCGCCATTTGTAAAGGTATGTGATCCACTCGCAATCCTCATCCCATTTATAATTTCATGAGCTATCATCATTTATTTTCACCCTTCTATGTTTTCACTCTACATTGTTTTCTGTTTATGTACCTTCCAATATCCATGAGACCTTATCTAATCTTGGTTGGCGACAAACTATGGTCGACAAAATGACTGCTCTACATAATAACACTTGGGACTTAGTTGCATGACCCCCAAGGCATTTGACTATTGGATGTTGTTGAGTTTACAAAGTTAAGACTAATTCCGATGGTAAAGTTGATCGTCTCAAAGCTCATCTAGTTGTCAAGGGTTATACACAGGTTTAAGGTTTAGATTATGGTAACACATTTTCTCCAGTAACCAAGATTTCCTTTATTCATTTATTCTTATCTATGACTACTATTCGTCATTGACCCCTATTTAGTTGGATATTAAAATGCATTCCTTCATGGTAAGCTTTAGGCCGAGATTTATATGGAGCAACCGTCTAGTTTTGTCATTCAGCAGGAGTTTAGTTTGATTTGTAAACTACACTGCTCACTATATGGCCTCAAACAATCCCCACATGACTAGTTCAAACCGTTTAGTATTGTTATTCAAGAGTTTGGTATAATTCAAAGTGAGTCAGATTACTTAGTCTTCTACAACCATACACCAAAGCAGCAATGTATCTATCTTATTGTTTATGTTGATGACATTGTTATCACTAGTAATAATCAAAAAGGTATCAATTTGTTAAAGCAACATTTGTTTGATCATTTTCAAACCAACGACTTAAAACTACTAAATATTTCTTTGAGATGGAAGTTGAATAGTTTAAATTAGGTATAATTATCTCTCAAAGGAAGTATGCCCTAGATATCTTAGAAGAAAATGTTAAATTGTAAACCTATTGACTCTCCAATAGACCCTACTACTAAACTTATACCTGAACAAAGGGAGAAATTCGCAGATCCAAAGAGATATCGGAGGCTAGCAGGTAAACTAAATTACTTGACTATCACAAGAACAAATATCTCTTTCTCAGTCAATGTGATTAGTCAGTTCCTGTAGTCTCCATGTGATTCTTATTGGTATGAAATTGTTCATATTATGAGGTATATTAAAGCAGCATCAGGCAAAGGATTTTTGTATGAAGACAGGAGTCATATGTGGATTGTTGGATACTCAGATGCAAATTAGACAGGATCTCCGTCTGATAGGCGGTAAATTAGGATATTATGTCCTTATTAGTGGCAATTTAGTTTTATCAAAGCGTAAAAAGCATGATGTTGTTGCTAGGTCAAGTGTAGAGGTTGAATGTCAAGCAATGGTCTTAGTAACTTGTGACCTAATATGGTTAAAGCAGCTGATCCAAGAGTTGAGATTTACAGAAGTGCTACAAATGGAGTTACTTTGTGATAATCAAGTTGCTCTCTACATCGCCTCTAATCCAGTGTTTCATAAAAGGATCAAACACATAGAAATTGATTGTCATTTCATTCACAAAAAAGTGTTATCGTGAAAAAGTGTTATCCAATTGTATAACTATGAGTCATGTCAGCACAAATAACTAACTAGCAAATATCCTTACTAAATCTCTCAGAGGTCCTCGTATTGATTTTATTTGCAACAAATTTGGTGCATACAATCTATATGCTTCGAGGGGTAGTGTTGAGTTGTATAAGTATTAGGATTAAGATACTAATCAATATCTAGATAAATTAGGAGTAAAATTAGGATCAATGTAATTAGGGAAAGAGATCATATTGTTCCCAAATTAGTATATAAACTTGTACTTTATTGATACAAAATATATAAAAATATTAAGTCATTCCAAATTAGTATATAAATTTGTGCTATTTTAACATTGTTTACAATGATACAGAAAGCAACCAACTTAATATCCAATAAAATAATGGTAAATAACAAGAAGCCAAATGAGTACACATATTACAAATGAAAATAAAGGGAAAAATTTTAACCATGGGAATATAAAAAAGAATATACTGCATTTTGGAATTACAACATACCAAATCTGGGCGAGAATTAGTAGCTCCAAGAACAGCATGGCGGTTAGGTTGAGCTTCAACATCCCAAATGAGAACCTGATTTTTGGAAAGACCCAGATCATCTAAATATCAAGTTTATAGACCAAACTTGAAATCCATGGATTCAAAATAGATGAAAAATGCCCCTTACATCAGGACTGTCAGTATGGGTGGCCACTATCTTAGTATTTTGTGGAAGCTCCCTGATTCTGTTGACCTGCAAAATGATAGTCCACAATCATGCTAGGGAGTGCTTCCTCGTTCAGAAATTTAAAGCTAAAAATAGGTAAAATAAAATCAAGAATCTTTATAACGAGCCTATATGAGGATAATTTTATTTTTTTTTTGGTAAGTAGGATAATTAAATTTCATTTTGATGGTTTTACATTTTCAGGCCAAATGAAATCACTCCATTGATGGTCAAACGAAAGGTGCTAACAATAGCTAGTGTCATATCCACGAGAAAAAATGTAAGACGGTCGTATATGTATAGTCTACAGTGTATTGAAAACATACCTCTCCAGGATGAATGATCGTTTTGTACTTCTTGACAAAAGGAGATCGTGCTTCCTCATTAAACTGAATAACAAAGTAATCCCCATAAACACAAGGGAACTAAAACCACATTGAATAAGACACAAAGGAAAACGCAGGGTTAAGCATTACCTGAGAAATGTGCTCGGCAGCTGCAACCCTAGGTTTAACAACCTCACAATTCGCAATGACAAGTGTATTCGGAACGCTACCATCAGTCTGGTCACATAATAATTAACATATGAACAAATGTCTGAACCTTAAAAAAATTCAAATTGAATGACGAAAATGGACCTGTTCAGAAAGGTAAAGGCGTTGCCGATTCTTGTAAGTAGCTTGCTCAAGCTGCGGGCCCCATCTGTAAATAACAAGAAGGGGAAGAGAAGGAAGATTAAGTATAGATACGGTTTAGGGTGAAAAAATCGAAACGGAAAAACCCTAAAAAGCGAAAGCAGAGAGAGAGAATGGACCGGCAAGACAGAGAAGGCCAAACGAGGTTGTGATTAGCGAGCCAGTCATAAAGAACAGGAACCAGAGATTTCCACTGAGTGTACTTGTCGTCAACAGAGTGATGTTGAGTTCTCTTGGTGGTATCTTTCATCTTAGGAGTTTGCTGTTGCTGTTGTTCATCTTTCTTGTCTTCCTTAGGTTTCGGTTTACGGCCTCGCTTCTTGGGCGCCTGTTGTGAATCCATTGAGAGAGATGAAAAGTCGCCGCCACACTTCAAAGTTTTCAATCAATACCACCGAGACGGAGGGGCAGTACACTAACTCCACCTCCACTCGCTTACACCGATGAAGACGTCACCTGTCGTCTCTACTCCCCACGCTTTTCACTTTTTACTGAACACTCTTACCACTTTTTTGTATAGAAAATAATAATAATAAGTCCACTTTACAAATAAATTACTTTAAAAATAAATAGATATTAAAAAAATAAAACTATTAAATATAAATAAAATTATTAAGATCATTTTTTTTATTTACTAAAAAATAGTTACCCTTCACATTACCTTGTTGTATTATATTAATAATAAAAATTATTTAATTGTTAATATAATATTTACAATAATTTTTTATCACTTAATTAATTAAACTAATCAATTTAAAAAATAATCAGAAACACCTTTAATGTATTTTGAGAAATAACATTAGATGCAAAGTAAAAAGGTGTTTTGTTATTAAGGACAATTATTTTATATAATTTATTTTGTTTTCCAAATTATTTTTGGAAGATAATATTCTATAAATTATATTAATACATTTAAGATTTCAATTTAATATCCAATTTACTTTCTTTAATCTTACAAACTCTAACTTTTTAAATATTTATTATCTAAATTTGAACCTAAAATTCAGTTGAAAAAAAAAAATAGATGACGTATTTTGATATTTTATAATTAATTTTATATTTTAAAAAAATTATTTATTTTAAATCTACATTAACATGAATTATTGACGTAATTTTGACTTGTAATTTATGAAAAAAAAAAATCAAAACATAGTATAGGTGTCTTATGGGTGAAATGAGTGCAATAGGCAGAGTAAACTTGGGGTTAAAAATGAAACATTTTCAACTTTGGGGGTTATTTGGAAATATATAAAATAAAAGTTTTATAATAAATTATAAATATAAATTTCATCCTATATTAAAATGTTTTGTTTCTATATACTCATGCTTTCAACAAATGTTATTGTAGCCAAATATGTTCTACCAATCATACAAATTTTTTATTTTTAAAAATGATTAAAATAGTATTTATTATTAGATTTAAAGATGACAACATAGTAACATACATTATAATCTTTTAATAAAATCGAAAAATTGATATCAAACAAATACATTATATCAATAATTTAGTAGATTTATTTACCAAAACATTATTGACTTTAAAAATTTTAAAGTTAATATAAAACATCGATATGCAATAACCGAACAAGTAATAAAATCAATCTATATTATCCTTCTACAAATTGGGGGATGATTAAATAAATATAAATTAGAGAAAATTAGTTCATTTGGGTTTTTCCTTTTTTTGCTGGTAATGGGAAATCTAGCTCAAGTTAGAGTTCATCTTTGGATCATCAATCAATCAAGCTCTATATAATAAAATCAAAATTTTGATTTTGGTCTATTGGGCAATTTAGAAGTCTTTGGCCGACTGTTTCTGTATTGAAATTATTGGCTTTTATGAAATTATCCCTACGTTTAATTTATTTATTGTTCTACCCTAAGTTAATTGGATTTATAGATGTAGCCCAGCGGGAAGTTTGTGGCTGTCGCTTAACGTTGATTCGCAGGAAATTTGTGAACCGGTAAACTGGTAAGAGCCCTTGCTGTGATTTTGGTTCACAGATTATTTGAATAAATAGAGAAAACTAACTCAGAACGGGTGACGAATGAAATTTGTGAGTTCATCGATGGCGTCTCTTCTCAGCCCAGCTGCCACCATTCCTGTGCAACACAAGGTAACCTTTTCGTGTCTTACTGCATTATTGAACCATTTCGGAGATTCATTAATTGTGGAAACCAGCTTTGCTACTTGAACTATTGTAGCACTTGACCTGTTCATTAAATGTTAAGTGTGTTGAATTGAATTAAATCGGGAGCTGTATTTTTTTTTCTGGATTAAATTTGATTGATATTGATTTGTGTTCCTGTTTGTTTGCTTTTGATTTAAGATGGAAAATTGTGTTGAAGTTTGTATATTTCAAGTTGATAATTTGATAAACAAATAGTACTTAGAAATACTTGTATTTTGCATTCGTTTTTTTAATTCATCTGTCGCTTTGCTGGAGTGAAACGAATTCAGCTAAACTATTTTTGGTGTTCTGTTCCACTTGGTTTAGAATCTTTGATAGAAAAGGATGATTCTGAGCCCGTAAGATTTAGTTCTACTGTCATGTTCTGTGTGATCACTTAAAATGACATTGAAGTATTAAGGGTCTTCAAATCTTACAACAGGTTGGCTGCTGGAAAAAAACATTTTTTTTCTCTTTATTATTATGTGGCAATGCAAGGGATGGAATTTTAGATTTGTTATTAGAAGTGCATATAGATTTTAATTGAGCTTTATGGCTTTTCGGTTACCGCAAATATCTGTCTCTGTGATAAGGAAGGCGGATTGATCTTTGATGAATGCTTGAATTTGACCACAATGCGATGAGATGGCTAAACCTCTTTTGGCAATGTCCCATTCTAAAAGTGAAAACAAAGCAGTTTTTTCCACATGGCCTGAAAACTTTATTTTCTTGGATCTGGGTGCTGAAAATTTTGTATTTTTCAATGCATTTTTTTCCATTTTCTTTTGTCAACCTTGATGACTGTTAACCTCTGGTCTTTAGTTGCAGGTGAATCGTACAAGTGTCAGCTTCATATTTTTAAATACATCATCCAGTGCTAAACGGATTGAGATGAGAAATGATCAATACAGTGGGCGTTGTCTCACGACTAAAGCAAAGATGTCTGTTGAAGGAGGTGTACTTGAGAAAGATTCAGTTGGAGTCAGCGACAAGATTGGTAACTTTCTTCGTTCATTCCCGTTTGATAGATCATGATATGTTTCTTACTAATTTATTCCAGGTTGCAAGTTTGGCTTTACTGGGGTTAATGCTTATTTTTTAATTTAATAGACTGATGATAAAGAAGCAATAATGAGGAATGAAAAAGATCAATATTTTTATCATATTTGGTTTTTCTGCTTTCCTGTATAGATTCTTTGCATTGAAATTGTCAGTAAGTGTCTTCTTAAATGCTGTTCTTGAAATTTCTTGCCTATCTAACAACTCTCATAACTGTTATTGCACTATTACGGGCAACCATGGGACAGAAGTTTGAATTTTAAGAGAAAAAAAAGGTGGTTTTATAATCTAGATTTCTTCCTTTTTCAAATAAGTGGCATTTATTTATTTTTTGGCATTGGTACAGATTATGGAGTTGTAAGCATGCATCATGTTGGAATCCTGTGCGAAAACCTCGAAAGGTCACTTGAATTTTATCAGAATATTCTAGGTGCGTTTCTGTACAGTTATAATAGTTATATCTCATGCGTTAGCAAAGTAGAAAAAGGAAATAAAATCTTCTTTTCAACTCATATAAATTAGGTCTTGAAATCAACGAGGCAAGGCCAGATGATAAGCTTCCCTACAGAGGTGCTTGGTTGTGGGTGGGTTCTGAGATGATTCATTTGATGGAGCTTCCAAATCCAGACCCCTTAACTGGCCGACCTGAACATGGAGGTCGAGATCGACATACTTGTATTGCAATTCGTGATGTGTCTAAACTCAAAACAATTCTTGATGAAGCAGGTTAAATTATTCTGCCCTTGCAATTCACAAGATATCAATCCATATGTAAATATATATATATATATTTTTGTAAGTGAACAGAGATAATTTTTTCCTGCGGCTCTCTTCTGTAGGTATTCCGTATACACTTAGCAAATCTGGGCGGCCAGCGATCTTCACTCGAGATCCAGATGCAAATGCTTTAGAATTTACTCAGGTGGATAACTGATACCTTTCAGCACCTTAGAGCTACAACAATGTATAAATATATTTGGCACTGTATGTAAGATAATAACAATTTGATCAACAATGCATATACCATAACCTGTTTCTTATGAGAGGCATCGATAACAAAGCAAATTACTTCCGATGGATCATTGGAAAATCGTTAGAACTTTCACCCTATACTACTTAGTTGATTAATTCACATTATACACCGATTACGTCTGCTAATTTTCCTTGGTCACAATGGCATTAAACGTCCAGTCTACCAATGCCAAGCTCTTTGAAAGCGATTGCATTTTAACAATCTTCTGCAGAGATAGCACCACCTGCATATGTCCCAGGTGACTTCCATTCCTGTATGGCAGAACGTAATGTGTAGTTTGGAATGACCGATGAATGCTGGAGCCTAAGCTTTGTTACTGGTGACACATTATGTCTTTCAAGCCATGCCTTGATTGCTCTGTGCTCATATGTAAAACCATCAGCCGCAATATACGGATCTTCCATTACTTCCTGCATTATTCACAAGATGAAGCAAGTAAAAATCTTTATATCAGATGTAGGCTACAGAGAATCAGACATGTAAATCACACGTTTCTCTAATTCATTGTAACTTTTCACCTCAAGGATCGGACAGAAGAAGTAGCTTGGTGCATGAATATTATCTCTATTCAACTTTACCCGGGTGTATGCAAAATCTTTGAGTCTCTTAAGAACTGGCATGATTTCAGTATCAAGATCTGGTCTGTCTCGACATCTAAGATTTGAACACTTCAAGGCAATTTGAGCTAATTCCTCTGCTTCAGCAAGTGGCCAATCTGAAACTGACTTATCTAATATGTTCGCGAAGGTGCTGCTCTTGATGGCATTTTCAACTTCAAAAATGAGTCCATTTGGCTGCCGAGCCGTCAAGAGCTGGAGCATTATAACCCCGAAAGCATACAGGTCTGATTTTGGCCGAAGGGTGCCAGTTCTCTGATACTCTGGATCCATGTAGTGAAGAGTACCGGCAAGAATAGAGTCTCTGTACTCTGTGATGTTCTCAGGCACGATGTTGTACATGAGTTTGGCCAGCCCAACATCTCCAATTTTGCTCACATAATTTCTATCTAACAAGATATTACCCGGTTTCAGATCTCGATGGACAATAGGTTCGGGCTTTGAGTTGTGCAAGAATGCAAGCCCACAAGCTACTTCAAAAACTAAGCGGAACCGAACAAACCAAGGAAGCGAGGGCTTTCCATTCTGGTGATATAAATATGCATCCAGGCTTCCATTTTCCAAGTATTCATAGACCAAGCAACCACTTTCAGGACATGCCCCAAGCAGCAGAACCATGTGTGGATGTCGTATCTGGCTTAACACTTCAACCTGCAAAAGAAGAATCATTTACTCCAATGGAGATGACAGCATAATATGGTCCTAGTAAAGGAAACAACAAAGAGGGATCTCTTCCTTGCCAAGGGATTGGTTTTAGGATACTTATATACAGGTGTGGACATTTCGCAAGATTGTCAGTAAAGTTTTATTAACCAGTGAATTTGAGAAATCCAAATCAGACAACAAACAATTGCAGGCTGAATATTATTGTGCACAATGTTTTAGTTATCCTGACGCTCAACTGATCTACTTTTGTAACTTCTCATTTACATTATTAATACAAAGTCTATAATTTCTTATATAACTGCATATGGTGCATACCTCTCCATCTCTACTTCTCCAGAAAAATTATCAATAGTCATGGTAATAGGTATAAGAGATTAAGCAGGCCTTCTCTTTATGATTATTTAGAAAACAAATTTGAACTAAAATTACCTCCTTTAGAAACTCATCTTTCTTGTTGACAGCATTGGGCCAAAGAACCTTAACAGCTACAGGAGTGTGATCAATGTTGCATTTATAAACTTTCCCATAGGCTCCTTCACCAATAACATTATTTTCAGAGAAGAAATTTGTTGCTACCTCAATTTCATCCGTAGTATATCTTCTGTATCTCCTGTCATTATATAAAAGTGCATCAACAATTTTTTGTTTCTCCGAGGATTCCTTCAGGGCTTTCAGTTCAGCTATTTGCCTTTCATAAACTTCTTTATCAAGCAATTTTTTTGCATCGTCAACCTCCTTCAAGGCTTGCAAATGCTTTTCTTTCTCTTCAGCAGCAAATTTTGACAATGTATCTTTTCTTTCCATGGCAGCATTTACTTTTCTTGCCTCTGCAAGGCACTCAGCAGAAAGTAACTGGACCTGCAAATTTAAGCAATAATAGTAAATGTTCCATTGTATGAGAGATAGAGTGATGCGTTTCTTGGACCTCTATAAATCAGATGAAAATGTGAAATTGTGCTGTAATATATGCAAAATGAAAGCTATAAGTAATTTCTTTGGTACTAGAATCTTTAGAAACCTAATTAAAATCCAATGAATCTAAGTATTGATGTCTGCTCCTTTAATTTCTGAAAAGATTCCCACCTTCATTTGGGCATGGACCAGCTCTTCACAAGCTCTTTCATACATGGCAACAGTAGTTCGTAATTCTAGCCGCAGCTTTTCTACTTCCGCATGCACAGCTGACTGCAAAATATGCTTGCAATTGAAAAAGGAAACATTTCTTCAAAGTTCTAAGGGAATGACATGCAAGTAACACAATAAAATGCTTCAAAATTTCACCTGCTCAGATATTGTAGAAGCCATGGAATGGCATTGCTCGAAGAGAGTAGTTTCAAAGTTATCTCCCAAGTTTTGACAATTAAATTTCAAATTTACACTATCGTTTACAAGTGAACTAACATGTGAGAATGCATAAGAAATTGGATAACTCTCTGATGAAGATCCAAAGTTCTTAAGAACTCTGGTATCCACAGAGGAAGCACTCTGCCCTGATGATTGTTCATTAATGCCATTGTAGCCACCTCCATAATCCCTCTGAGTAAGTGTTTGGAGCCCTTTGCTGGTCTCTTTAAGATTCAAAAAGAGACAATCAAAAGCATGAAAACACATTGACTTAAAAGAAACCATTTTCAACATACCACTAGTTGATGTGGAAGTAGCTGATTCTGTGATAACTCGACGCTTAGATACAACATAAACATTGCAGGTGCTGGGTGCAGATTTCAGGATAGTCATTGGTACCCCTGGTCCCTTCAGTTTCCTAAGGAAAAGTTACAAAAATTTAGCAGATGTGTACAAAAGAGAAAAAAAAAAACATGTTTTACTTCAATTACACCAGAATAGGAAAATAAGGAAGATATATATATACAAAGAAAGAAAGAGAGAGATGATTAATCATATTGGGGCTGCACATTAACAAAAAACAAGAAGTTAGTAGTAAAAAATCCACAGGGACAGCAGAATGTCCTAAATGATTTTTTTCCCTTGCAAATCGACTCTAGCCATTACATACAAGCATATAAAATTCCATTAATACAAACTCCTGATACCTTGCATGCACCACCCCTAAAGCAATATTGATCAACTTCAAAAGTTTGTGGACAAGATTTCAGAATTCATTTAAGTTGATTTGAAGATTGTGATGTTGAATAATTCTGCAATCTTTTTTTAAATTATATAAACATCATCAAGTATCAATAGGATAGGCAATTGAATGGCAATTGATAAAGAACTTAAGAGATGAAAACTTACCTCATTATACAATTTCTATTGCAAGAACCCAAAATTAAGCTACTTATCCCAGCCTCAGATGCATATCTTAGAAGTGCAGATGCTGGCTTATCATCCTCTAAGACCAGTGTTTCTACCTGCAAAAGATTCAACACAATCTGACTCATTATTCATTAAAATCAATCTAGGTTGAAGCACAGGACAAGTTAAACCCACCTTCCTTGTCTTACATAGTTTTTTATATGGTACAAAGATTTCCTCAATCTTTAATTTCACATCCTGCACATACACTTTCACCAGATTCTCATCCAGCTCAGCTACAGGTATACATTCCCCTGCTGTAGAATATTCTTCTTCGATCAATTTACCAGCCCTAGAAACAGCTTTTATTTAAATAAACAATTTCTAGTGAAGAATTTTGCTTAAGTTTTGGCATTTATTTTCTGATATGGCCACAAAACTTTCCAATTTAGAGGTTTCATGTTACACTTGAAACGTGAAACATGACAATCAGAGGCTAATGTTATAACTAAAGGCTTTACAACTCTTAAATTCAATGTTACAAGGTAAACAAATTAATGTTATATATATATATATATATATATATATATATATATATATATATATATATACGGGGAAAAAGTGTACAGTATTGTAATCTGTTGCTTCTTTCTTCTGTTATGAAACTTCAGAAACCAAAGAAAACCATTACTTTCAACTCTATATTGAGTTTCCTTCCATCAAAAAGAATTTACTCTAGTTTGATCAGATAAATAGACTCAACTGCCCCACAAAACAAACTCCAATTCAAAGTCCAAACCAGAAGCTCATTAAAATATTGAATGTTCGAGATAATTACACAGAGTTGGAATCGAAATAATGGGAGGCATAACGTGGACTAAGATGAAACGATCAGCTTTGTTCATGAGATTCTCCACGGCCCACCGCACGGCGCGTCGACTTCCATTGCCTCCTCCACTTACGTTTCCACCGGTCACGGCAACCGCCACTGCCGTCATCTCAGCTAGAGAACAACCAACACCACCACCACTGGTGACGCTCATTTTGGAGGTTTTAGTCAAAATTGTGAACTTCTGTTCGAGAATTATATCCTCAGAAGCTGTGGGGACCATGGAGTTGACCGAAAAATGGTGGCATTGACTCACAATAGTTTCGGCCTTTGGGCTCAGTGGAGGCCCTACAAGAGAGCAATTTTTAAGCCTCCGTATGATTGATTTTCAGTCCCCACAAATTGTCTCGGCCTACCTTTTTTGGGCCATTCTAAGGCCCAAAAATACAGTGGCCCGTGTTAGACTCATAGGAAAGCCCATGGATTGGCTCGACTCAATGTGCAAAAATGTAGAAAAAAAAAAAAAAAAGGAAAATAGTATCTTGCAATAGCTAATCTCCTTCACCCATCTCTTATGCAACAATTACTTTTTTTTTTCATAATTTTTTCTATAAACACCACTCATTTTCTTCAGTATTTTGTATTACATCCCATTTTCTTCAATTCTCTCAACTCTTAAGCTCACGTAATCTCTCTCAAACTCACTATCTTGCGAATTAATATAGATAATCCCTTGATTGACTAATAAAAAAAAAAAGTTCTTAAAATACTAAAAGGTAAAAAATGGTCCAGACATAAGAAATTGAGGTCAATTATCTCCTTTTTATAGCTAAACCAGAGGTAAAATGAAGATTAGTTAACGTGATCTTTTGATACATATTAAGTATCTTATCATGTGAAATGGGCATGTCCTGTTTTCTAGAAAAATGGAACGACACAACCAATGCACAATGCAAAACATGCAGAACAATGTTTTTTCTAAACCAAAAAGTCCTTATCACAAAGATATCGCAATTTTCACGTGAAATAAATTCAAACAAATGTGAAGTCTTAGCCACACTTAAAAATATGAGAGACAATTGTTGTATAATAGTTCCTTACCTATAAAACTCTTCTCAAGAAGTGACCATCAATAGATATGAAAACTTATACCTCTATTAGCAGATATAGAGATTCTTCAATTAAAAAAAAAAACATATTTTAGGTTAAAAAAAGATGAATTTTAGGTAAATCTAAGAATTCAATACACAAATTTTATGATAAAAATTATGTTTGTGAAACAAAACAATAAAGTCATGGGAGTCCAATACTTTTCTCTTAGAAAATAGACTTTAGTAAGCAAAATTGGAGATTTGAAAGTGAGAAGTGAATTAAAGATTCTAGAGAATTTGAGCTACATTAATCTATACTATGTTATACATTGACTTAAGCTCACAAAACTTTCTTACAAAGAAGAGAATGATTGGAATGAGACATCTAATTCATTTACTTATTGCTATGGCAAAAGAGTTGTGACAATCACTAGACTATTCTAACTAATTATATTCTATTTTGCTGACAATATTGAATTCTTTCAACTTGCCCTTCAAAGAAAAATATAGGATTTACTTTATATTTTATTATGTTATTGTATGCATTATAACAGTAATCTTCATCTACAGCATCCCAGGTTTTAGAAAGCCCTTAGGGGTAGAGTTTTGGGGTTAGAACTAGAATTCAATGATAGTTTGGGAGTCTAGCAGAGTTCAGGGGTGAGATAGTAGTTTTCCAGAGCTGTGTGGCCTTCGTATGATGCCTTTAGGGAGGTTTAATCATGCGAAGCGCGGGAAATGGATTTCATTCATTTTCCCTTGGTGCACTCCCGTGCATCTTCTCCTGCACGCCCGTGCAGGTGGGTAGAAAAGAGAGAGAGATGAGAGTTATTGCATTTCTCACCCGTTTCAACCAACTCTCTTCTTGTTTCAGCAGTTCCCAGCCCTAGACGCGAAATCCAACTTCCAGCGGCTCCCTTTCCAACTAGAGATCAGAGAGATCAGCTTGAGAGATAGTCTTCCAACAGCCATGTCAAGAGGTAAGTGTTTCTTACTTCTTCTAGAGTTTCCCAGCTTGCTTTGTGATGATTGATGATGCCTGGAAATGTGTGTTTCCGGTTCCAGCTTGTTTGGTTGCTTATATGTGATGAGATGATGATAAAATTGATTATGCATATGTGTGTATAAAAGTGCCTTGGATGTGTGTTTGTGATTAATTGCAGATTAGATGAGAAATTGATTGGTTTTCAGCGGATTCAGATGAGCCATGTCTGAGCAAGACAAGGCGCACGACCGTGTGTCCGCAGGAGCACGCCCGTGTGCCCTTGTCTTTGCGAAGGCACGGTCGTGTGCACGAAGTGCACACGGTCTGAAAAGCTGAGGACACGACCGTGTGTCCTTTAATTGCACGAATGGTCAGATTTATTCCAGAAGCTTACACGGCCAGGCACACGACCGACGCACGGTCCCGTGTGTCTGGGCACACGCCGGTGTGCCTTTGCTGGACACGGCCGTGTGTGCATGCATGCCCGTGTGCCTTTGTTGGGCACGGCCGTGTATGAGTGTTGCACGATCGTGTGCTTTCCTTGCACGGTCGTGTGTCAGCCAATTTTCCCGGGAAAATGCAGAATTTGACTTCTAAAGGTTTGGTAATCTATCCAAAGGCTAATATTCATCAGATAACAGTAAATTCAGATAAGAACGCAGCATATGCATATCATAGCACAGCATATAGCCTGGAGGAGGATCTAGGGATCCGAATTCAGTAGATTTCAGCAGTCAGAACCCAATATATGGGTTACAGTTTTAGGGTGAACTCGAGGAGGCATCTGTGGGACCCAGCATTCTGACACCAGTCAGTCTGCTCAGCAGATCAGTTTCAGTTTCAGTTTCAGTTTCTAGCCTGTAGCTAGAATATTCAGCCTACTTGGCCAGGATGTCGAATCCCTGTGTTCATCAGCCTGATCAGCACAGCAGGTACCTTCGGGTACATATAGCTTTCCAGATGCATGCATCATTAGTAGATATTCAGATTTCAGTACCATGATATGTCATTCATTTCAGTAATTAATTGATAATGAGAATCAGCAGTTCAGAAATCAGTTCCAGCACCCGCAAGCGCGTACATGTATGATTAGGGCCGATCAGGTATGAGTGCCCTTGTTTGTGCTTGCTTGGGGTTGAGGGAAGTAGGAAACGCTTACTGGGTGATTTGCATCACTCATCCCTTTCCTTCTTCCTTCTTTTTCAGGTTTTACTGCTGGCAAGGAGCGGGTGGACTGAGGCTGGCGAGAGGGGACCACACATACACTTTCTGATGTATTTTCTTTTCAGTTTTTGGACCTGTGAGGTCTTGTATGTATGTTATACATTTCCAGATGTAAAGAATGTTGTACAGAAACAATATATATATATATAAAGCCAGTTGGGCTCATTGTATATTTCAGTTTATGTTTCAGCTTCCGCATGTGTTCAGATGTATTGCAGCAGGTCTTTTCTTTTTCATAGGATTCCCGTCTCGGGTACCCAATTTCCAGTTTATTAAATAAAAGAAACAGTTTTCTTCAGCAGCAAGGGTACTCGGGCGGCGGGTCCTACAAGTTGGTATCAGAGCATGTTCTCTGTGCCATTTTAGTAGAAATTTAAGTTGTAAGTGTGTGGTGCCTGTTTTCTCTCTCTCTCGCAGTCATCGTCCAGGCCCTCCTCACAGCACAGGCAGGTATTTCTTTCCAGTTTTTGATGTGTTTTATGTTTCTAACCCCATTTGCTTGTGATGTTATAGATAGAGAAGAAGCCTATGTCCCTAGATACATAGATGAGACCAGCAGTAGTAGCCCTCTTGTCCAACCTATGAGTGTGAGTATAGGTAGAGGGCAGCGATCTCAGGGTGCCTCCCCTGTGGTTGTCAAACCAGATCAGCTCAGAGGGATGATTGGGGAAGTTGTCAGAGAAAGTTTTCAGCAGGTTGGTATGAGTATGATTCAAGAGCCAACCAGAGTAAATCCCCCTCAGCATGAAACTCATCAGTCTTCCAGAAGAAGACATTTTCAGTCACAGTTTCAGCCACAGTCACAGCATCAGTATCAGTATTTTTCTCAGCCTCAGCCACAGTATTACTCTCAGCCTCAATCAGTCAGAGGAGGTTATCAGTTTCAGCCTCAGCCAGTCAGAGAAGAGTATCAGTATCCGACTGGGTTTACAGAGCATTGTCAGGCCATGAGTACAGAGACAGTTGGCACTGGTTTATCAGAGAGACTGCATCCCATCTACCATCTGCCAGGGCCTTATCAGCCAATAAAATTCAGTGGGTCTAAAGATCCTGTAGTGGCAGAAGAGTGGCTCGAGTCAGTAGAGAGTGTGATGGGCCTCTACACACTATCAGAGCGAGAGAAAGTCAGATTTGCGACTTTTCATCTTCGAGGTGAAGCCAAGGTTGGGTGGGGCCTAGCTAAGGCTACCATCCTTGAGCAGCAGATGACTTGGGCTGAGTTCAGGCGGTTATTTGACGTCGAGTACCGGGGTTCAGAGCTGATATACGCGAAGGCCCAAGAATTTATTGAATTGGTTCAGAGGCCTAGTTCAGTAAAAGAGTACACCACAAAGTTTAATGCTTTGGCGAGATTTGTTCCTGGTTTGGCGGGGACTGAGTTGGGCAGAGTGCAGAAGTTCATCCATGGTTTACATCCTGCTATATCCAAGGATGTTTTGACTGGGTCATATCCTCCCCAGCAGTTTAGTGATGCTTTGGAGAGAGCCCTCAGATCAGAGGCCGGTCTTCAGAGGATGGGCGTTATGAGCCGATCGATCGAGAGAGTAGATAACAAAGATAAGGGCAAGAGGCCAATGTCGGCCAAGAGATCAGCGAGGGGCTTCCAAAGCCAGAGACAGAGGACTGCACCACAGTTTTCCCTGCCACAGTGTCCTCAGTGTGGCAGACATCATGCGGGCGAGTGTCTCGCTGGCCAGATTATATGCTACTTGTGCCGTCAGTCAGGGCACAGGATGTTTGAGTGCCCAGCCAGAGGTGGAGCTGGTATTAGGCCCAGCAGAGGTGGTGGTGGTCAGCCTAGAGGTAGAGGAGGCCCGCCTAGAGGTAGAGGAGGCCCTCCTAGAGGCGGTGTAGAGAGGGGCAGAGCAGATCTTCCCAGATTCAGAGGTGGAGCACCTGGAGGCGGTGCTGGTACCTCAGGAGGAGATGGAGGTGGCGGAGGCAGAGCCAGAGTATATGCTGTCCGCCAGGATCAGGCAGATGCCACACCCCATGTAGTTACTAGTCAGATTCTTTACCTTGGTACTCCTTTATTTATATTGGTTGATTGCGGGGTCACACACAGCTTTGTTTCCAGGGGAGTGATAGAGAGATTAGGGGTTGACCCTAGTATGGCTAATAGGAGTATCCTAGTGGAGATGCCAAATGGGGGTTTTGTGGTGAGTGATAGAGTCCTCTTGGGTCAGATGATAGAGGTTATGGGTAAACCCATGAGTATTGATTTGATTCTGCTGGAGTTAGCAGATTTCGATATGATATTGGGGATGGATTTCTTGGGAAAATATGATGCCGAGATAGACTGTAGAAGAAAGAAGGTTAGATTCCACATAGGCCCTGATTGTTTCATTTTTGGTGAGGGCATAGTAGACAGCATGATGATCTCGTGCATCCAGGCGAGTAGATTGATGAGGCAGGGATGTGTAGGGTACTTGGCCAATGTAGTGTGCAGCAGTTCAGTGGGGCCAAGTATCAATGAGGTGCCCATTGTCAGAGATTTCAGAGATGTCTTCCCAGATGAGTTGCTAGGGCTACCTCCAGACCGGGAGTTGGAGTTCAGTGTCGAGCTTTTCCCTGGTACGGCCCCAATCTCCAAGGCTCCGTACCGGATGGCTCCAGCTGAGCTCCAGGAGTTGAAAAAGCAGCTGCAGGAGCTGTTGGATAAGAAATTTATCTGACCGAGCTGTTCACCGTGGGGAGCTCCGATTTTATTTGTGAACAAGAAGGATGGGTCAATGCGGATATGCATCGACTACAGGGAGCTAAATAGAGTGACGGTGAAGAACAAATATCCCCTGCCAAGGATAGATCACCTCTTTGATCAGTTGAGAGGTGCTGCAATCTTCTCCAAGATTGATCTAAGATCTGGCTACCATCAAGTCAGAGTCGCAAAGAGAGATGTCCCCAAGACTGTCTTCCGGACTCGTTATGGGCATTACGAGTTCGTAGTGATGCCATTTGGTTTGACCAATGCCCCAGCCATCTTCATGGATTTGATGAACCGGGTCTTTCATGACTGCCTGGATCGGTTCGTAGTGGTGTTCATCGACGACATTCTGGTTTATTCTAGAAATGTAACAGAGCACGAGGAGCATCTGAGATTCGTGCTTCAGAGATTGAGAGATCAGCATCTCTTCACCAAGTTCTCCAAGTGTGAGTTTTGGCTCGACAGAGTGACATTCCTAGGCCACGTGGTGACAGCAGAGGGTATTTCAGTGGACCCTAGTAAAGTAGAAGCAATTCTGAGTTGGCCAAGGCCGAAGACAGTGAAGGAAGTCAGAAGCTTCCTCGGGTTAGCAGGCTACTATAGGCGGTTCATCAAGGGGTTCTCCAGCCTAGTAATGCCTCTCACTGCCTTGACTAGGAAAGAGACTTCCTTTGTGTGGTCAGAGGAGTGCGAGATGCGATTTTTGGAGCTGAAGCAGAGGTTGACCAGTGCTCCAGTTTTGGCACTACCTCAGGATGGGGTAGAGTTCGATATCTATACGGATGCATCCCATCAGGGGATTGGGGCGGTGTTAATGCAGAATGGTAGGGTGATTGCCTACGCTTCTAGGCAATTGAGAGATCACGAGTTGAGATACCCTACCCACGACCTTGAGCTAGCAGCGGTCGTCTTCGCCCTGAAGATTTGGAGGCATTATCTGTATGGAGTCAGATGCAGCATATATTCAGACCACAAAAGTCTGAAATATTTCTTCACCCAGAAGGAGCTCAACATGCAACAGAGGAGATGGTTGGAGCTGGTGAAGGACTATGATTGTGATATCAGATACCACCCAGGTAGAGCCAATGTGGTGGCTGACGCCTTGAGTAGGCGAGTGGCTCTATCCAACCTGTCAGTTCAGAGAGAGTTGCAGCATGAGTTGATCAGAGAGCAGATTGAGGTGATGTCTGCGGGTTTTTCCAGGCTGCGTATCAGATTCTCTTTGTATGATGAGATCAGGGAGGGGCAGATGCCAGATGAGTGGACTCAAAGTATGCTTCAGAAGATGTTAGAGAGAGTGGTGCCAGACTTTGAGTTCAGTGATGGGATCTTGAGGTTCAGAGGTAGAGTTTGTGTGCCCCAGAGTTCAGAGTTGAGACAGAAGATTTTGTCAGAGGCGCACAATACGGTGTATTCAGTGCACCCAAGCAGCACAAAGATGTTCAGAGACCTCAAGAGAAATTTTTGGTGGTCAGGGATGAAGAAGGATATAGCAGACTTCGTCTCCAGATGCCTTATATGTCAGCAAGTGAAGGCAGAGCACCAGAGACCCTCAGGATTACTTCATCCCTTGAGTATTCCTGAGTGGAAATGGGATGATATCTCCATGGACTTCATCTCGGGTCTTCCCAGAGTCCAGCGGGGATATGATGGAGTTTGGGTGGTTGTGGATAGACTCAGCAAATCAGCACATTTCCTGTCAGTCAGACAGGGAATGTCTACAGAGCAGCTAGCCAAGCTTTACATCAGTGAGGTGGTGAGACTCCACGGGGTTCCCAGGATGATAGTGTCAGACAGGGACTCCAGATTTCTGTCAGTTTTTTGGAGGTCTCTGCAGAGAGCATTGGGAACCAGGCTACATTTCAGCTCAGCATATCACCCTCAAACAGATGGTCAGACGGAGAGGGTGAATAAGATATTGGAGGATATGTTGAGAGCGTGTTGTTTGGACTTCCAGACCGATTGGACAGAGTTGATTTCTCTAATGGAGTTCGCCTACAACAACAGTTATCAGGTGACGATTCAGATGGCTCCATTTGAAGCGCTTTATGGTCGGAAGTGCAGATCTCCTCTCCATTGGGATGAGATTGGGGAGAGAGATTCTCTTGAGACAGTAGTGGGACCAGAGACGACTCAGAGGATGATTGAGCAAGTCAAGATCATCAGGCAGAGGATGAGACAGACCCAGGATCGACAGAAGAGTTATGCTGATCTGCGACGTAGAGAGATAGAATTTTCAGTGGGCGATAAAGTGTTTCTGAGGATTGCTCCCTACAGGTAAGTCCTCAGGTTTGGGAAGAAAGGAAAGTTAACGCCCAGATTCATCGGTCCCTACGAGATTCTTGAGAGAGTAGGGACAGTTGCCTACAGATTAGCACTGCCAGCCAGCATGGACAGAATCCACAACGTCTTCCACGTGTCACAGTTGAGGAAATATGTGGGTGATCCGTCCCATGTGCTTCAGTTTTCAGAGATAGAGTTGGCAGAAGACCTCAGTTATCAAGAGCTTCCAGTTCAGATCCTGAACTACAGAGTCAAGGTCCTCAGAAATAAAGAAATCTCACTGGTCAAGATTTTGTGGCGCAGCCAGAGGGTAGAAGAAGCTACCTGGGAGGTAGAGTCTGAGATCAGGGATAGGTTCCCCGAGTTGTTCAGGTAAATTCTGGGGTCAGAATTTTTATAAGAGGGGAGGAATGTAGCATCCCAGGTTTTAGAAAGCCCTTAGGGGTAGAGTTTTGGGGTTAGAACTAGAATTCAGTGATAGTTTGGGAGTCTAACAGAGTTCAGGGGTGAGATAGTAGTTTTCCAGAGATGTGTGGCCTTCGTATGATGCCTTTAGGGAGGTTTAATCATGCGAAGCGCGGGAAATGGATTTCATTCATTTTCCCTTGGTGCACTCCCGTGCATCTTCTCATGCACGCCCGTGCAGGTGGGTAGAAAAGAGAGAGAGATGAGAGTTATTACATTTCTCACCCATTTCAGCCAACTCTCTTCTTGTTTCAGCAGTTCTCAGCCCTAGACGCGAAATCCAACTTCCAGCGGCTCCCTTTCCAACTAGAGATCAGAGAGATCAGCTTGAGAGATAGTCTTCCAACAGCCATGTCAAGAGGTAAGTGTTTCTTACTTCTTCCAGAGTTTCCCAGCTTGCTTTGTGATGATTGATGATGCCTGGAAATGTGTGTTTTCGATTCCAGCTTGTTTGGTTGCTTATATGTGATGAGATGATGATTTAAATGCTTAATTTCCACCCAGCAAACATGCATGCTTGGTTTTGTGTGTGTGTTGTGAGAGAAAGCTTAAATGGCCATGGTGGAATTCGTAGTTTGGGATGGCTGATAAAATTGATTATGCATATGTGTGTATAGAAGTGCCTTGGATGTGTGTTTGTGATTAATTATAGATTGGATGAGAAATTGATTGGTTTCCAGCAGATTCAGATGAGCCATGTCTGAGCAAGACAAGGCGCACGACCGTGTGTCCGCAGGAGCACGCCCGTGTGCCCTTGTCTTTGCGAAGGCATGGTCGTGTGCACGAAGTGCACACGGTCTGAAAAGCTGAGGACACGACCGTGTGTCCTGAGGGACACGGTCGTGTGTCCTTTAATTGCACGAATGGCTAGATTTATTCCAGAAGCTTGCACGGCCAGGCACACGACCGACACACGGTCCCGTGTGTCTGGGCACACGCCCGTGTGCCTTTGCTGGACACGACCGTGTGTGCATGCACGCCCGTGTGCCTTTGTTGGGCACGACCGTGTATGAGTGTTGCACGACCGTGTGCTTTCCTTGCACGGTCGTGTGTCAGCCAATTTTCTCGGGAAAATACAGAATTTGACTTCTAAAGGTTTGGTAATCCATCCAAAGGCTAATATTCATCAGATAACAGTAAATTCAGATAAGAACGCAGCATATGCATATCATAGCACAGCATATAGCCTGGAGGAGGATCCAGGGATCCGAATTCAGTAGATTTCAACAGTCAGAACCCAATATATGGGTTACAGTTTTGGGGTGAACTCGAGGGGGCATCTGTGGGACCCAGCATTCTGACACCAGTCAGTCTGTTCAGCAGATCAGTTTCAGTTTCAGTTTCTAGCCTGTAGCTAGAATATTCAGCCCACTTGGCCAGGATGCCGAATCCCTGTGTTCATCAGCTTGATCAGCACAGCAGGTACCTTCGGGTACATATAGCTTTCCAGATGCATGCATCATTAGTAGATATTCAGATTTCAGTACCATGACATGTCATTCATTTCAGTAATTAATTGATAATGAGAATCGCCAGCTCTCAGAATCGCTTCCAAAGACTCCGGGCAGTTGCAGAGATGGGCTGATTAGAGCCGCATCGTGCATGAAAGCTGCCTTGCTCAGGCTTCTGCTCTGTCGTAGTAAAGCAGAAACGCTAACGGGTGATTTTGCATCACTCATCCCTCCTTCTTCCTTCGTGTTTCAATGGGCGCAGGAGCCAGCGGACTGAGGCCGCTTATAGGACTACACACACAATTTCTCTCGAAGGTATTTTCTTTTCGCTTTTGACTGCGGAGGTCTTGTGCAAGCGTGTTATACATTTCTAGATGTAAAAGAATGTTATATAAATGTTTATATATATATATATAGGTAGTTATATATATATATATATATATATATATATATATATATATATAAAGCCAGTTTTGGCTCATTGTATATTGCAGTTTTATGTGTTTCTGTTTCTTTAGATGTGTTCAGATGTATTGCAGCAGGTCTTTTCTTTTTCGTAGGATTCCCGTCTCGGGTACCTAATTTCCAGTTTATTAAATAAAAGAAACAGTTTTCTTCAGTAGCAGGGGTACTCAGGGCGGCGGGTCCTACATCATCGACCTAAATGCTTATTCATTCAGGGTACTTCAATTGAATTTTTTCAATGTGCCCTCCAAAGAAAAATATAAGATCTACTTTATAGTCTATTATGTCATTGTATACATTATTAACAGTAATCTTCATCGACCCAAGTGTCTACCTATTTAGGGTACTTCAATTTAAGAGAATAATCTATAACTCTTATTTTGTTGATGTAGCATGTATTACCCCATGGAGGGCTTACCATTTCTCCACTTCCCATAACAGTTCTTATGTGCAGACTTGTTTTCATCACTTGACTATACATTTTTTCTTCCCATTCCACTAAAATTGCATTATGTTGAAGGATACTAAACATACTTGTTAAACAATAACCCGAAACCACCAATTCTAGTATCGGATCTTAAATTAAATAAACATTAGATTTTTTTTCTTATTTTTCTTTCCATTCATTCTCACCCTCATCTTTTTTTCTTTCTTTTTATGATCATACATGCCAATAACGTATGATTATATGTTGGGATAAAATATAATTTTTAAAATATTAGAGGTGTTAATAATATTTTAAAAGCTTTTAAAAATTTGAAAAAGATTGGAGGTATTTTTAAAATTTTGAAATTTTAATATTGTCTTTAATGGTTTTAAAAATGATAATTATATCCCTAAAAAATAAATAAAGTATAATAAATTAATGATAGAAATATTATATTACAAGCTTTTAGGTGTGCAAATATTATTTATACTAACTAGGGATAAAAAGGGATTTTATGCCAAACCTTGAGTGGGACAATTTAATTTACTCTATATAGATTAATCAAACAAGTCACTAACAAACATAATCAGATTAATGCCAATACTGACTTCATTTATTGGGATTTATGTTATAAAATATTATGGTGACCTTTAGAATTTATTGGATATAATGTTTGTTTCATTTTTTAAACTTAACATAATAACTTTACTTATTAAAATTTGTTATTTGGAAAGGTTTCAAAAAAGAAAGATCAGTCATCATATTCAAGTTAATTTCAGGAAATCCATGAATTCATAAATCATGACAGATCATGTATGCTTATAACTTTAACTAATTTAATTTTTAATATAAGTGAGATCGTAGAAATTGTGTTGATATAAATTTATCTTCCAATATACAATTGTTGTGCCTCTTTGTTGGACTGCCACATGGACAATGGAAAAGAAAAGATAGATTATGAGACTCTCAAGCTCAATATTTTTCCCAAAGACTTCTCTCTAAAGTCAAGTTTTTACTCAACCAAAATATTGTCTTGGAGCTTCTAATATCATAACTGTAAACATAGACTTCTAAGTGGTGGGTTGAACCACATTAAGAAACTACATTTTATTTAATTTTTTTATGCATTTATTTCATAGCACCGTAATGGATATCAATGGCTAATATTAGATCCTTAATGTCATTTAGTTTATCTTATACAAACCTCTGAATTATATACAATAGTTAATGTTGAGAATATTGTTAACAATTCACTACTTATAATGAAATACTTTGGATCAATGGTGAATTTAGGATTTTTATGAAGGGCCTTCACAAATTTGTCATTATTAGTGATCAATCAACTAGTGAAAACATTAAAAAAATATGAAATCTTAAGCAAATGAAATAATACAATATCAAGAGGTTGAAAGGAAAGAATGCAATAACACAAATAATCTTTTATATGATAAAATCTCTTCAATGCGAAGAAATAAAAAAAAAAACTACATAAATCTAATTGTTCACGTAAATCCAATATAATAAAAAATATTTACAACAATCACAATCCGCCAAAAATATTTAATACAAATTTAGAGCTCAATCACAATTTTAACAAACGTGAAATACTTGAAAGTTAAAAAAAAAAAAAAAAAAAGATAAAAATCACTAAAAAAATTGTTGAACTTCAAATTTTATAACTCTAAATCTAACCGACTAAAGATACACACGTTCGTTGCATTCTAATAAAAATTTATGTAAAATATATGAGTACTAAAATAAAAAATGAAATGAAATGATTCAAATTGTATCTGTTATGAATAATCATGTGGGTGGTGTCAACCCTTATTATGACCACAGTCCCACCTTTTGTGTTGCACTCACATAAGCAAAATCAAAACATTATCTATCTTTTACAATACTCCAATTTATATAAACATTTTCACCAACAACTAATCCAAATTTTCACAAAATTAGTATACCTTTTACCGAATAGTAAATTACATACAACTAAACTTTACTTAAAAGGTCTTATAACAAAATTTCATGTCTTTACATATGAAAAAATATATCCAAAATCTTAATATATATTTTGAATATAATTTGGGTTATACAAAGGGTCAAAGAGAACAATCAAGAATGAGATACAACTACATTACCAGGGAAAAGATATATACAACTGCAACCAACTCTCATAAATTGGATAATCAGGATATATATACCTATAACACTCAATAAAAAGTTAAAAGATAAATACAAAATTTTAAAAATATATAATTTAGTCCTCCATTTATGAATTTAATGCACAAGTTTTATAATAAAAACAATGTTGTAGAACAAAACAATAAAGCAACTGAAGTCCAACTTTTCTTACATTGAAAATAGATTTTAGCAAGCGAGGCTAGAAATTTTAAAGCGAGAAGTGAATCAGGGATTTTAAGGAATTCGTATTGAAAGGATTTGAAATGTTTTATATATTAAATTTATGTGATATCATGAAGTGTCACACCAAAAGATTTATCTCCGTCCCTAATAACAAGAGAGAGAGAGGACAAGCAGTGAATTCTTGGAACGAGGCAACTATTTCATTTATATATTGCAGCAGCTGAAGAGCTTTGGCAATCACTAGAACATTCAAACCGATTACATTCTACTTCACTGACAATATATATTTCTTCCAGGTTGCCCTCCAAAGAAAAAAACAGGTCCATCTGGATAGTCTCTTAAGTCATTGTACACATTGTAGCAGTAATATTCATCACCCCAAGTGCTTACCCATTCAGGATACTTCAATTGAAGAGAATAATCTATAATTCTTACATTGTTGATATAGCATGCATTACCCCATAGAGCATTTGCCATTTCTCCACTTCCCATAGCAGTTCTTGTGTGCGGAGTTTTCTTCACGGCCGGACTAAACACTTGTCCTCCCCATTCCACTAATATTGCACTATGCTTCAGGCGACTGAACAGACTTGCTGGCCAATACCCAACAATCATATTGTTGATCTGTAACCACCAATTACCTGTTTGCGGATCCTGAAATGAACAAACAGCAAGTTTATATTTACTAACGGATAAAATTTAATCGAACTGATGAGGAACAAACATTACCAGGTTTAAGCCAATAGTGATTTGATACTGCGGACCGAGGGTACTGGATATGGCGCTAAAGGCCGCACCAAGGGCTACTTGAGAGCTTGTTTGCACAAATCCAGTGCAAGTGAGGTCGAAGCAACCTGTTTTGTCGTAACCGTCAGCCTAGCGACAGATGAAAACAAGTTCATAAGCAAGATAAGTTACATCTCTTTCTGAAATTTTTTTCATTGCAGTAATGACACTTACAGTCCAGTATGAGAAAAATCTTGTACGTTTGTCACCGTATAGCTTGGGATTTACCTGAAACAGTGCGATAAACGAGGGAAATTGTAAAAACCAGATTTCTCAAGTACGAATTGAATAATTTACTAACCATCCATCCCGACTCGACGCTTTCGACATGGTCACCAGGGCCACCATGAAGCCAGATCTGGGCAGTAGTATAATCGTCTTCTAAATCAACATTGGGATTCCAAACGTTTATATCAGCTTGAGCTCCTAAATAGTTGTATCCAACTGTAAGTAGAAGTGCATACTGGTTCAGGAAATGCAATCAAGTAAATTAGCAGAAGTGAAACAACAAAATATTATCGTATGTGAAAGACGTGGAAAAGCCAGAAGTGCTTGAAAAGATGCTCACCGAACGGTTAACAGCAGGTAGATCATTGTTGGTATTGTTTAAATGTATAGATTTGCTTATATTAGTTGCTTCTTTTCGAATAGCCGTATAGGGAATTTCCGGGGTTTTTCTTCCAAAACGCTCAAGAGAAGCTGCTCTCAAAAGATCTTGCTTTCGGATTCTGCGAATGGGAACAGTTCCTTTTGGACAAGTTCCATTCTTTTGCCAAGTTTGAATTAACTCTGGCAGACCAGATTTCTTTATTTTATCCTTCTTCTCAGTTGGTAGATCAATACTCGGTCTCATCTGCATAATCCATGAACTAAGATGAGAAAAGATAAACATGTCCGAACAAGAAGAGAGTAATGAGGAAAGAACCTGAAGAGTGTGGTTCCTCAATGCTGGATGATCGAAAGAAGGTTGTTTATAGATGTCAACACAGTCGATTATATCTCCATCTTCACTCTAAAAAAAAAAAATTTCATTACGTTAGAGAAATCAAGTTTTTTTTATGGAAGTTTGTTTAGATGGCGGGATGTGGCATACCATAATGCTCTTCACTGCAGGTTTATTGAGAAGCTTCAACTTCCTATCAATTTCAGAAAGAGTTTCTCTATTGTCAGCTTCTCCATATACTCCATCATTGAAAACAAGTACAACCATTGCCAACAAAATCATAGAAATAATTTTCTCCATTTTTTATTACACAAACTGAAACTTGAGCCAAAGGCACAGAGAAGCCTTGTTTGGTATGGAGAAAGGATAAATAAATTTAATCTTCAAGGCACAATGAGATAACCCACTGAAGTTCCTGCTTCCAAGTCAATTTTGGAAGGTCAGCCTCTATCAGAATTCTTGTAACTCCCCTTCCATTTAAATTCTCTGCCAAAAGTTGTCAAATAATTATTTTATAGCCATTTTAATCAAGTCCAACAATCTTCTCTCTAAATATGGTTAGTTCTGAGTTGGGAATTTATTAGAATAGGACAAGTAGCAGGATTTGGATATGAAACTAGATATTATTTTATGATTGATAAACATTTTGCCACCTAAAAAATTCCTTTCTAACTCCATTTCAAGTGAACCCTGTGCCAAATGATGTCAAATAATTATTTGTATAGCCTATTCCAGCAAGTCCAACATACTTTTTTCTAAATGTGGTTAGAATATATTAGAGAGAGACAACCATAAATATGGTTAGAATATATTACTGAGTAGTGAGTTTTTTAGAGGAACAAGACAAGAAGTTGCTGGATTTGGGTATATCATTGACATTATATGAAAAATTATTTTAAGATTGATTAACATTTTATCACCTAAGAATAATTTTTTTTAACTCTCTTTCCGTTTAAGTTCTCTGCCAAAAGTTGTCAAACAATTATTCGTATTAGATCAAGTCCAACTTATATCTTTCTACATAAGGTTGCATAACAACCTTAAAAAACTACCTTATAAAGAGAAACATTACTATATTTGACTTAAATAACATAATATAATTTAAAAATTTGTAGTCACATCATAGATAATTAGAAATTTTTAAAAGTATCCTTCATTTATAAAAATGGTGTAAAATGTGCAAATGAAGCTTGAATACAATTTTAAATAACATAATATAACTGAAGACATAAAGTGGAAAAGATTGCATTGCACTACAATCATCACAATCAATTAATACCTCTAAAACATAAAAGTAGGGAAGTGAATGATAAATCACTCAATAAATAACAAACTTTATTTAAACTTTATATAATCCCCATTTTACTTTTAACTTTATCTATTTTAATTCAATCATTGGAATTAATGACATGGATTCCAACTTATATTTTTTACTTGAGAACATGGTTGGTCAAATAAGGTTTTCTTAGGAAACTCTTAAGTCCCATAAGATTATTTAGGGTTGATTTTGGATCTTATACTTGGACGACTCTTTATAAATATGAATACTTATGTGAAAGCACATAACTTAACTGTAATTATAAACTATAATTGTAAACATACATTATTGGACTATAATATCATGTCTTAGACCTACTATGATTCGTTACACCTTATTGTGAGTGGCTAAGTCCTACTGTGGAATGTCTTACTACAGGCATGGTTCAGTACTACTACATACCTTATGCATAGTTATTATCCTTCTAGACCATAATATGAACACATAGGTTCAACAGTTAACACTATTTACATTCTTTCTTAGGTGTACCATCAGACACTATTGGGTGCAAGTAGTATGTCATTTTTCCTATGCACAAATTAACCCTTCATAAGCAATTTTGACCTAAACTTGATGTACAACACTATATGCTCAAGCACACAAGTGGACATCCCTCTAACATGCATGATCACCTTCTTCCTTATCATGATCATGCTAAAACCTTAAGGGTAATCTCATTATTTCACTTCGTGAATGGTCGCACATCCCTTCTATATAGTCATCTACTGCAACCTAATTTACATGGCAAGGATAGTTGTATGTGTCCTCTATATGAGCCTTACCAATTGTCAAAATTCTCTAAGCATTAAACATATAGGCATGCATGGCTTTATACATAACCATATGTGATGTAGAACTTGTAAAATTACATGCATGTCACTATCATACCTATCCTTGGGATGATAATTCATATACATTTAAAATGCTATATTACATCTATTTTACCTAGTTTTGTCCATATCAAAACACAACTAATTATATTGTTAGAGTTTCTATCACATACTAACACAAAATTAACATTAAATAGGTTTTTTATCACCAAACAATAATCAAGTATGTCAATAAAAACCTTAGTTTACTTCCATGCCTACACTTTATATTATTCATGCAACATTTGATAAGTAATATAGATTATAACAATTGTGATCCCAACAATGCATTATACAATCATAATTCAAAAATCAACTCTTAACAACATAACTTATAATTCATCTATTAAAATGATTTTCTCTTACACATATCATATTCAGAGTTGATCATGCATTTAATTGCTATCATAGAAACCTCAAATCACCACAAATATCCAAGTTCAGCACTTGATTTATACAAAATAAAATCATAACTTAAATATATGAAAATTATACTCCTACTTACTTGATGTCCCTAGCTAGTAGATTCAATGTTAAAATTCTATTTTTGTCATTGAAATTCACTCACCAATTGTTAAAATGGGCCACCAGAACTATACTCACACAGAGTTTCACTCTCTCAATGAAAATAGGATGAGAAAAATAAGAGACGTAATCCCAATATGCATGATAATATGCCTTATTTAAAACTCTTTCCCTAATTAGTTGCACAGGTGTGCATCACTTTAAATTTCTAACATGACTTATTATCCACTTCATGCTCTCAATGAAAATAGGACATATGAATGACATGTCATATTTGACCTCTCAAGTAGCCTTCTAAACATTGTGACTCATTGAGAAGACCTTGACCAACAGGATCTGCTTGTTTCTAAGCTCTATAATGCTCTTGTCTAGTATTTGCATTGAGGTCTCTTTATAACTCAAATCATCAAACAACTCTATTTCTTTAGTCCTTAACACGTGTGAAGAATCTTTTATATACTTGCACAATAATGAAACATGAAGTATATTGTGGATATGGTTCATGCTCATTGGCAACATAAGTCAATAGGCCCCCTTCTTAACCCATTCCACTATCTCATATAAGTCGATGTACTTAAAAGCTAACTTTCTTATTCTCTTAAACCTCCTAATACACTTATAAGGAGTCACTCTGATGAATACCAATCACCCACCCATACTGAACTCTTGATTTCAGTGTTTTTGATTGACATATCTCTTCTAACATAGCTCAATTAATTTCCTCAAATATTTTTGTACACCTGTAACAGACTTACTTGAGTTTTCTTAGATTTTGATCATCGTTATCGTAGCATATCTTACGTAAGATTCAAAATTGTGTATATTATTAATGATGAAAAATTGCATCTATGATCTAAATTAAATAAGTTATAATAAACGTGTACTTTATAATTTTGAAACAAAAGTTTATTATTATTATATTTTTGGGACTCAAATACAAATATAAATATTATAACAGAAACATATACAAGAAAAAACATTTATAGAAGTTTCAAAAGGATTTTATTTTATTGGATTTTATTTGTTGTATAAAATGTATACTGGAGCACATCTTGGTCAAAGTATGAGAAATTTGAGGTCCAATAATATTAATTTTCGCAATTGACAAAGGTTAAGGGTATTAAGCATTCCTATTAAGTTGAAAAGAACTAAATTCTTATCTATATATCAAAGGCAATCATTAGATTTAACTGTCAAGGGGATTTATATAATTTTATTCAAATATTATTATAAAATATATTTGAAATATAAATTAATTTTTTAAAATTTACTAAGGGTAAATATTTGTTATCTTATTTAAAAAATTATTATATTCATCTCACATACCTTAAAAATATAGTATAGTTTTAATAGTTTGAGATTTAATATTTACATCATTAATTTATTATTTTTAAAAAGTATAACTATCATTTTTTAAATTAGTAAGAAACATATTAAAATTTTAAAAATTTAAAATACCTTTTAAACTTTTTCAATTTTTGAAAAATGATTATATGCCATTAATAAATTTTTAGAAGTAAAGTATTATTTAATTTTAAATAAATTTGTGTTTTTTCAATAGTTTTATAAAATAATTGACAAAATTTATTAATAAATTTAATATATGGCCAAGATTTTCTTTTTTTTTTTCATCTTAACGTGTAAAAATTTGTTGTTTTCTGCCACCTTACGTGGAAAATACTCAATTGGCCTCATATTATTAGTTAGAAAGATGGAGAGAGAAGACACAAAGCAAGTGATATTAAACAAAGAAAGGATTATGGTAGCCTAATTGAATTCAAATCGAATTTATAATTTTTAAAAATTTAATTCGAATCAATTAAAATAATATCATTTTATTAATATACATATTAAAAAGATATTGTTTTAATGTCATATTTTAAAAAGTTAGTTAAAGAGTTTGTTAAGAGACTTATTAAATAGTTTGATTTGATTTATTAAATTTTAAATTCGAATTCAAACTCAAATTTAAATTCAAATTTAGATATTTATTAACAGATTTGAGTTCGAATTTTTTGAAACTTAAATTTAATTCAACTCAAATTCAGCCCCGAGAACCCGCATGTCACAATTTTACTCTAGTTCTTAAAAAAGTGTAATTTACATTTTCGTAATTATGAGACAATTATGAATTTATTCTTCAAAATAACACAAGAAGTAACAGCAACGAACGGGTCAAACGGAGCGGTCCGGAGTAGGATCGTTTTCTATGAAACGAACGACCTCTTCCAGGTACTTACTGCGCAACTCCATGTTGCCAAAAATCTCTCTCATCGCCCAAGCATTTGCCCTCACTGCCTCTCCCTCTTTCCCCTCCACAACTCGCCTAATGGACACGGCCACCGACTCACTGGTAAATGCTCCATGTCTCTCATCTCTCTCTATTTCTAACCCCACCCGCCTGTGCATCAATCTAGCTATCAAACCCGTATCCGAACCCCCTGTAAGCATGATCAATGGCCGCCCAAATCCAAGCGCCTCAATAACTGAACTCCAGCCGCTATGAGTCAAGAAACCACCAATCGATGGATGAGCCAAGATCCTTAGTTGAGGTGCCCAATCCGTCCATATCAAGCCCCGACCCGAAATCCGATCTTCAAACCCAATCGGAATTAGATCCGATCCCATTTTCCCCTCAACATTTGGCCGTTTATTAATTACCCAAACAAAAGGGAACCCAGATTTTTCTAGCCCGTAAGCCAACTCGTGCGTAAGTTGTTGACTCAGAGTCAACAGAGTACCGAGTGCAACATAAACCACTGACTTGTCCTTCTTACTGTCAAGCCAATCTTTTAAGACTTTCCATTTGCCATCAGCCGCAGTATAATCTGGCAGTGACGGTGGTAATAAGCTGACCGGAAGAAGAGGTTTTTGTAGAAGTTTACCGAAGATAGTAAAAGCTTCAGGTTCAAACTCAGGGCAGCTCCTTACAATCACGGCTCGGCAATCTTTAAGCACCATTCCATATCGGTATAAATCAGACACTGAGTCCTCGCATTCCTGGTGACCTCTGATGATCTCGTGGAGCTTAAACTTTATATTAGAATTAAAGTTTATCCACTGGGGAACCATCGTCAAGTCCTCGGCTTTCTGAAACCGACCGTTGATTAAATCCGCGGGTGAGCCGAAGAAAGAACAAGTGGTGGCGTTGACGATGCTGAAGTAAACCGTGAAAACACCAAGTTGCGCGGCGGCACTTGGTAACCAGTACGAGGCAAAGTCTTGGATGATCCAAGTGACTTGTGAATCTTTTAGGAAGTTCATTAAAGGGGGTTGAAGCATGTCGTAGGATTTTTTGAGGTAAGGGTCTTTGTGAGTGGGTAAGTCATCGGGGGACTCAGCTCCTTCTGGTAGGCCTTGAACGTGAGGCAAAGGAAGTTGAACAAAGTTCAGATGGGAAGATAAGTTCTTATGGATTTGAGGGAGACGACGAATGTTTTTCGGGGTGGAGATGAAGTAGACATGATGACCCTTTTCAGCAAAGAATTTAGCCACTTGAAAAAATGGCATAACGTGACCGAAAGCTAGCCATGGGAACATTGCAATGTGAAGCTTTTCTTTGTCGTCCATGGCGGCTGATGCTGATGAATGGTACTTTCGTAGCTGTATATGAAGAGTGAGTGAGCTTAGATGAGTTCATTCCAAGTAAAAGTAAAACTAAGGACAAACGTCCTATTCCCACCCAAGGTGTCATTTAATTACAAAATTTCACTCATTAATTTTGAAAAAAATTAAATATCCCTTTTCATCTAAATTAACAGTTAAATTTATTAATTAATTAAAAAATATTTTTATCTTTTTATATTAAATTTTAAAAAATAATTAAAATATTTTTATAAAAATAATTAAAACAAAAAAATAATTTAATACAATATTAAAAAAATTTAAATTTTAATAAAAATTTAAAAAAGTGACCATTGCTGATTGTAATAGTGATAATTAAAAACTTAATTAAATAACAAAAAATAATCAATTAATTAGATTAATAGTTAGATTTGATCTTTTTGATAACAAAAATAGTTAGATCTAATAAAAACAATCAAATTTGATCGTTTTTACCATCAGATATGATTGAAAATTACTAATATATTTGAAACTAATCTTTTATTACCATCAAAAGTGTTAGAACTAACAGCCAATCTGATCAAATAATAATTTTTGATCATTTAATTAAATTTTTAATAATCATTATTGTCTCTAATGATATTAGTGATAGTAACTTTTTTTTATTTTTTATTTTTAATTAATTATTTTATTTTTTATTAATATATTAATATTATTTTATATTAAATTTTATTTTAATACTGATATATATATTTTTTTTAAAGTAGGTTGATCATTTTATAAATAAAAAATTTTTAATAAATTGTAAATGAAATTGGAAAGGGCGGTTATTTTGGTTTTAAAGTTATTGGCCAGACTTGTCATTTAGAAAAACCTTGGGTGGGAATAAGTCCTTTGACCCGAAATTAAAGATGAGGAATCCATCAGTTCGGTCAGTTGTGCGGTGTCCTCATATTGAAGAGGAACCAAATCAGCGGCACACATGGATCAGGTTTACCATGTCCCTGTCAGTGACGCCAATACAGGGCGGGTGAATATTTAGTATAACTTATTTTATCCTCATTATTAAATTATTGGATTAAATAACCAATTATACGAATAATTTAATTGTGAATTATTATCATACTTATAAATTATTTAAATCATAATCCAAAAAAGAGCAGGATTATTTTTTCAAATTAGATCAAATAAGCCCTCAAGGGATAGCTTGGGTGGTTCCCTGGCAAACTTTCTAGCTTTAGGGGCAAGGGTTTAAAATTGGCCAAAGGACATAATCCCACCCATAGTTTGAGGCGGGAACAAAGTCCCACCCGCCAAGTTTAGAAAGCCTGGATTCTCACCCTTCATCCAATTTCATTAACCTGTTTTATGAAATGATAAAAATACCCTTATTAATAAAATTTTATAATAAAAATATAAAATAATATTAAAATATATTAAAATTATAAAAAAATTTAAAAATTTTTATAAAATTATAAAAAATATTTAAATTTTAAAAATTAAAAAACCAGCCACCGCCGCCGTGCCGGCGGCGCTGGCCGCACCAAACAGCACCAGGTGGCCGTTCCGGCCACCTTGTTTCAAGGGAGGCCAGATCTGGCCTCCCGAATCGATCGAGGCAGCCAGATCTGGCCTCCTCCTCTGTTGGCGGAGGCGGCCAGATCTGGCCACCTCCGCCCGAAACCTTGGCCAGAAACGGCCATTGGGGC